>SJJU01002181.1:0-24853 GCA_012932125.1 Conopomorpha cramerella | reverse complement strand
ACAAAGCTCAACTTAACTTGTCAGTTGTATGTCAAATACGGAATAACCAGTTCTTGTAGACCTATTATAACCGTTGTATAAGTGATAACGCGTTTATTGGTAAGGGGGTAACTCTGCTTTATTGATGTTTTAGTGTCACAGGAAATGACATCAGTTTTGATGACACTTCTTCATCATCACTTTCTAGGAAGATCGAACTTATGTAGGTAGGTATCTAATTACGTTTGTACCTTAGTTCCTATGTCTTTAGTTTCGAAGTTGGTTCTTATTTTTTTTTAAGTGAAACTTTTATTACATCGTCTTAAACTTTTTCGTCTGTGTGTTGCATGTCGCGTGACGGTCGGCCGCCGAGTAGGGTGTTTCACTTTTACCATGGTTTCGTAAAACTACCCACCATTTTTGCATAGATTTAAAAATATAAAATATTTTTATGCTGAATAAATATTTTTGTTGATTTTTGGAAATTGGCTTAGTTGTGATTTTAGTAGCATCTCACTTTCACCGTAATTCTGTCATTAAGGTGCTTAATAGAACATTTTTCTCATGCGATAAAGCGAAGCAGCTTGACCTTTATAATAATGCATTGGACACATTTATTTCGGGACGCACAATAAATAATGTAGATTCTACGACCTACTTTCATTTTGATTTCATTCGACATTTGATTTAACGTACGTCTATGATCTCTTCTATTGCTCAATATATTAAATGATTGTATAGGTGCATCGAGAGTGGAAGAAAACAATTTAAATCGACTAAATAATTTATATATTTTAATACAAAATCAATATCCATCGATAAAGGGATCGAAACCGACTGAGGACAGTTCGAACAAATCAGACTATAACCATTACATAGTATGCACAAAGTAGCCTCATGTTGTCTGTCCCTATGTATGCTTTCCCCTTGTCCCTATGTTTCCTTATCTTTACAACTACGTAACGGACTTGAATGCGGTTCCTTTTAGTAGATAGAATTATTCCAGAGGAAGGTTTTATTATTACATGCATTATTTGGTAGAGAAACATCAGCATGAAACCAGTGCGAAGCCGAGGCGGACCTAGTGTTGTATATAATTTGTATTATTACAGAACAAATTATTAAAAAATATTTTTTTTACTCCCCGGGACAATTTATATCTGACACCCTGTGGATGCTTTGGGTGCCTGAGACTTGAGATTTATATTTTACCTATAATATTATTCTATCATAATATAGTATGTATAACAATATTCCAATATTTTTTTTCAATGAAACGCGCACGGACATAATGTAATAGGAGCATTCCCATTCATAGGGGTTACTTTCATTCACGGGGATATTTTGATCAGAACTTTTTCGAAGCCAAAGAGTCATTATTCCGTATATTCTTTATAGTACCTAAATAAAGAAAAAGGAGTCTATCAAATAAAAAGCAGGAGTCTGCTTTAAATTAGGCAAAGAACCGATATTTCTGCTTCAGATGAAAGCAACGATTAATAATAATTTAATATGCCAGTAATTAAAAATTAAAAAAAAATACACTTCACGCCTTTTAATCCCAAAGCGGGGTAGGCAGAGACACTTGCTACAGCAAATGCCCACGGTTCACCGAGCGTATTTAACCCAACGTGACAGGGGGTGAGCCCATCGCCGTTATAGGATTCACACACCTTATGGTGTGCGGTAATTATTAATTACATGATTATTTTACCTGGATAGGCTTATTTGAGCGTCTTTTGTTCCGCCTGAGTTGCCGTTATCAAACCTTGATTTTTATATCACCTTTGAAATATATTCACAACATAAAATAGGAATTATCCGCTTCATAAAGTTATCCGTGAACAAACATAAAACAAAACAAAAAAGCATACAGGTGTACCGTCGAATTGAGAAACCTTCTCCTGTTTGTAAGTAAGTAGGTTAAAAAGTGACATAATTTCGTATAACACCAGATTTTATCAGCACGGCCACCCACAAGGTGAATAACTATTTCATAAATTAGAATCATTGTCAAAAGACATTACCTCTTGAACAACAAAGACTCTCGTCTCATACTTATCTCATTGTCCCCAATTTACGTGAAGATGGATCAGGTATGTCTAAGGTCACTTTCACTAAATCATCAACAATTTTCTTGTTTAAGTTTTTGTACATATACGTATAGATAGTTTTTTGTTTCCATGACATATTTTAGATTTAGACAAAACAATAAAATTGAAGGTGGAAATTTCTTGCGTCATGTCGTGGTAATTATGAAATACCTAGAAAAAATTGAGGATAATTTGATTTCAATTATTGATCTTGAACGCGCAAGAATATTGAGCTGTCTAAGTGTGCCTTAACATCTTCTGATTACAATTCCACTACTTAGGATCAAACGACTTAGAGATATAGCTTACGTATGTGTCATACATATGTAGGTACAAGCTGTATTTTCATCAATTCTAACTTACAGTCCAGCAAAGATCTTATGGCGTGTGAGAGCCGAATATTCAATGTGATTTCTTGCTACTCATGTAATTCTACCCTTCTTACTTTGTTTAACTTGCTTTTTTATGCATGTTGTGTGATAATATGAAGTTATATCATAATCATAATTCTTTATTGCTTAATGTGGTACAATAGGTATTAGCTTAAAATTAAGTAACCGTAACAAGATTCCATTGGTTCAAATTTCGTGCCATACTTTTTAGCAATGCAGCACCAAAACATACTTGCCGTCTCGCACTTTGAGGTTTTCTATAGAAATACCGCTTTTTCTTAATCAGTAAGACTTGGTGTCAAAAATACCTACCTTAAATTTGTTTTTTCGACACGTAATAATAACTGATTTACAAAATTCCAAACGAGAATCAATTGTTTTGCGTTTTAACCCTCACAGTGCGAACCGCAAGGATATGGAATGACTTGCCGGAGTCTGTGTTTCCTGCGCAGTACAGTCTGGAGGTCTTCATGTCACGGGTAAATAGGCACCAAATGAACAAGAGTGCTCCATCGTAGACCACGTCGCTGCTTAACATCAGGCAGGATGGTGGTCAAAGTCTTGTTTATAGTGTTTTAAAAAAAACCCTTCAGGTTTCATATACAAGAGTGACACGAACAAGAGGGCATTTAAACGAAAGTCCCAGTAGGTCCGAGCTGTTTATTTAGGACTTATGAATAATGCATGAGTCGCCGAAACGGAGCCATGCAACGCTCCTTAAGAATCCACGCCATATTCGGCCGAATGTGAATTAATATTTCTGTGTGTTTAAAAGAAACGTGCTTTAAGATGCCTTCCGCCTGATGGCGGCTATTCAAATTACGATCAGATATTGGGATTTTTCGGGGCTAAAGTGACATTTGAATCGGGCCCAATTTGACTTTTTATCGAAGCTGTGGGAAAGTTTTACACACGTGGCTGTATGTAGGTATTGTGCTTTTGTCTGGTGCTTGTTATTTCTTTGTACATTTTTTATTGTCTAGTTTTGCTATTATTTCTGACTAAGGACTCATTGTATTCTCCTTTTCTTGACTTATTTTGTTTTGCACTAAAGAAATAAAACAAGATTCAATACTATTACTTTCTTTTCTTTTTGTCGGAAGTCGTTAAACTGCTCATTCATTAACTAAACAATTTCGTAGACGAGCAGTTCGGCTTAAGCCGCGATGATCAATATCATAATGTTTCAGAAAATACAAATTAGGAATTGTTACTGGACTTTATATATAACATACCTAATGAACAAGTGTGCTCCATCGTAGACCACATCCCTGCTTAACATTGGGCAGGATGGTGGTCAAACACTTGTTCACTGAGTTTAAAAAAAAGACAATTTTGAACTTACAGGGCTCATTATAAATTGACACTACTGAGAAAGACAGTCATGACAATGCTGATGAAATTAAATTGACAGATATAGGAACGAACCAGCAACATCTTTACTTGATTTTTTCGGTCTTGCAACATTCCTCATTGCGAAATGTGCATGCGACAGCATATTAACCCTTTCCTGGACACTGAATTGATTGGGTTCGTTATACATACATACATACACTTCACGCCTGTCTCCCAGAGGGGTAGGCAGAGACCACAGATCTCCACTTGTCACGATCCTGACATACCCCTTTCGCTTCATCTACATTCATACATCTTTTTATACACGACCTCCGGTTTCGAGTACTTTTCACGCCACCTTCGGTCAGGACATCACCAATCTGGTCTTTATATGTCCTTCTGGGGCGACCTCTACTCGGGTTCGTTATGAATCCACGAAAGGGTTAAGCAAATACAATCTCATGGCAGTTGCCACGCTGAAAGTTGTTCAGATTTCATGGCCCGCAATAACACTATAAATGGCGTTGCCCAACTGATTCCCACAAGCTGCTACAATGAGACCCACCTTCCATTCCGAGATCAACTGAATGAAGCTATTACGTCTTCCAAATAGGACTAAAGATAGTCCTGCGTGTCTGGCAGCCGCACGCACTTTCACTGGCCTTATGCGTGTGTCGCTGCAACTCCGCATTTGATTACAATAATACTAGTAGACGCCCCGCGACTTCATTGGCATAGTTTTATGCTTTGGGCTACTACACCCTATTGAAGTTTAGGTATGGATTGCTATTTTATTAACACTTTCGGGAACACAAACCGTTTGTCAACGTGATGACAGTAAAAATCACATTGATTTAAATCAAGTGTCGACAAAACTGTTAAATTACTCTTCACGCCTTTTAATCCCAAAGTTGAGAGTTTCGAACATACAACCTTGCATAGAAACCGAAGTAGTTAACCACTGGGTCCTAGACGCTCTTTTTGTGACAGTATAGGTTTCCCACGGTGAAAAAATTTTCCATATCGGACCAGTAATTTCGAAGCCTATTCGAATTCTATATAAACAAACAAATTGCTCCTCTTTATAATATTAGTATAGATATTATTTGAATAGTTTGCATTGGTTTTACCCGCGTGCATAAATAGCCCGTGGGAATTTTCAGATAGGAAATAAAAAGTATATTCGTGTCTGTTTTCACAAAGGTAATGGATTTTATTAATTCCATTGTCTATCGAAAACTACATCAAAATCGTTTCACAGTTATAGCTGAAATTCATATTCAGTAACAAAAGAATTTGTTGATAAAAGCTTAAAAAGAGAGTTGGAGTTTTATAGTGTGAAAGCTTCAATAGTGTAAAAAGCTCTAAATAATATTCTAAGCGCTATGTTCCCAGGAATGTAATTCTATTTATTGAAATTAGAACTTTAATATGAAAAAGTGGTAGGTACATAGCAGTGACAGAAATATCGTCCATTCATTATTATGGAAGACAATCTTTGTAATTAACACAATAACAATGAATTAGTAGGCAAGTGTAAAAATGAACTCGGTACCACTAATTTTTTTTAATATTTTACTTATTCAGTAAGTCACGATAGAAGGACAGAAGTACGAAACAGGAGGCTATAAAGTTTAATCTAAAAGCTAATGAAGTGTATATTACATATGACATGAAAGTCGTCTATCAGTTTTAAGAACACTTCCTATATCCTAAAACAACAATAAGTTACAGATATTTTTTTTAAACTCAGTGAACAAGTGTTTGACCACCATCCTGTCTGATGTTAAGCAGCGATGTTTTCTACGATGGAGCACACTTGTTTATTAGATACCTATTTATCCGTAGCAGGAGACACAGACTCCCAGTTATATTGTTACAAGTGAAAAATGAACCCTAATATCTAATGGATGGTAATTGACAGTGGCGTTCACACCATATAAGTAGAAAGACACTGCCTACCTTAGTATTTTGGCTACCCGACCTAATAATACAGTTATTGCTAGATCTTTTTTTGTTGTACTCACGACATAGGCTAACGAAGGTCCTGTGTTTTGTGGGTGAGTAGATATACACAGGTGTCAATCCTTGGGGATTACTGCCTACCTTGTCGTAAAATCCAGTGCACGCCACTGGTAATTGACCAGGGAGCCAAGTCTGGTAAACTCTCGTAGTTGCATCGCTCTGACACCGTAGCGGAAAACGGTGAGCATTGCTGTTTTACTAAGGACGACAGTGAAATAAAAGTAACGAAATCAGCAATGCACATCGTTTGCCGCTACAATGCCAGAGTGATGCAACTACCAGAGTGTAGAACACTTAGGCCACATATTCTTAGCCAACTGTACCTGCTTATATCCAAATTAGGCCTACGGTCCCTGGTGGCAGAACATACCTAAGCTTTTGGAGCTATCATAATCGATAATCTTAAAACTTCAGGAAAACCAGCACTAGTAGGGAGTAAATTTATATTTTCTCTCGTAAACGGGAAAAAGTGCTATGCAACAGACTCCATAAAAGGAGCTATAAGTTTAACTCATGTGTATATCCTAAATTGTTTTATAGGCAATATGTATGGTATATATTATACATATCGATGGCTTCCCGCCAAAATGGTCTAAGAGACATTTAAGTAATTTTACAGGAGAGTGGCTTAAAGTTTAAATAAAGCAATGTTTTGGAAGAAAAACACATAATCTCTGCCGCGTAAGCAACATCAAACTATGCATACAGGTATAAAACCTAGACAAATCGACGCAGAAAAAAAAGGCGATCCAAACTGCATACTCAACTCATTTTGAACAAAAATGTCGCTTAGGGCTTTTTGGCTGGAAACCATCGATATCTTTTGATGATTAGTCTGTTAGTTACTCAAAAAGTAGTAAATTAATATGATTAATCGGAATAGGTAATACATTTAACTAAGAAGATTTTCACAAAAAATACCAATAGAATCGAGACACACTAGAGTAAAACCGCAGCTTGGCTTGGTTCCCACTGCTGGGCAAAGGCCTCCCCCCAAGTTTTCCACTCCTCTCTATTTTAGGCCACCTCCTGTCACTCCGGTAGGTGTCGATTCAGGTCGATTAAGTATTATATTATTAGTAGTATAGCGCTGGGAACGCTGTGCGTATCCACATTATTCCCAGCACATGCTGAATCAGAGCCCTTTTGCATTTGCCACGTCCAACTCGTCTATCTTCTATCTATTTGTTATTTTTAATGTTTTTTTTATAGTGTTGTTCAGATGTAATGTAATTTGTATATATGTGACAAATGTAAATAAATAAATAAATATTATACAAAAATGCCAAGCCATATGAACGTGGACAGCGAGCTGAGAGCGCGAGGGCTACGCTGGTCTGATGCCAGAGCAGTCGCAAAGGACATTAACTTTTGAACTCCATACAAAATAGACAATTTGTGCCTCGGCAGATGACATTTTCAATGGGGATTGAATTTTTTTTCTCATTTCCCCAAATTGTCGTCATAGTAAAAGTTGTTAATGTCGAAGAACCCAACAACGTTTCTAAGACCATTCTCTCGTAAACGGGAAAAAGTGCTATGCAACAGACTCCATAAAAGGAGCTAAAAGTTTAACTCATGTGTTTATCCTAAATTGTTTTATAAGTCATAGTAAAAGTTGTTAATGTCGAAGACCATTGCTCGGGGTCCATTTACAAGCATTGTAGTTAAAATGTTAAATGTATTATTCGTTTCCTTTATCAGTATCAATATCGTTGGCGAAACACTAAGAGCCAAATGGTAACAACCGGATTGGTTCAAAATCCTTTACGAAACAAATTAATAAATTCAAAGACCTTATAGTTCATACAGTACTTGAAGTCACGAGACAAGTAAAGGGCGAACTAAGTTCTCGTTTATTTGGAAACTATTTAGAGTTAAACTTAAATGTTATAAATATCAACGTTAAAGTAGTCAAGGAGGTGTTGTAGAAAATACAACACAGTCACAAAATCAGACATTGGTTAGTATATGTACTAACAATAACTTGCATGTCCAAAAATTTAAACGTGACAGGGGGTGAGTAAAGTCAATAGAAATAAAAAAAACTTTAAATATTGAACATTATTTATTGTCATTTATCCTTTCTAGTTTTTATTTTTGCATTTAATCTCTGGAAATGGAAACAGTATTTTTCCTAGCACAGAATGTAGTAGATACACCTATTTGACATTTTAGTTAGTAATCCCCGTGTAGGTAAATCGTTTTTAAGGCGAAACTACTACTACTACTCTTTGTACATAATTTCACTGCCATTTCTTCTTTTTTTAATCTTACGAAGAAAATTCTACATTCCTTTTTTTTTTAAATGGCATCTTTCTGCTATAGGTAGGTATCAATTGTCAGATCTCATCTTGAAATAGTATTTTGGATTCGAGTAAGGCTCTGCCAAGCTAATCGTGTCTCCTACGGTGAAAGAAAACATTGCAAAGAAACCTGCATACCACAAGGTGCGTAAACTTTCGGTAATAGATATACCAACTATATTTGCTCTTGGTGAACTGTTCCCATTATCCTACAACGCTTCGGGATTTGAAAGCCGCGAGTACATTTTATTTTTTATTTTATACAGCATGTGCATTCATTTGTTTTTACATTACGACAAAATGAAAACAAAAAAACTGTGGCAATACAAAGGCAAAAGCAAGACAGAATCAGACAATGGTCGGATGGTATTAACACAAGTCGCATTAGCTGGTGAGCTTATTTGCGCGTGCGCACGGAGGCTTCGCGGCGGACAATAGGCTCTTTGCGCCGCGGAGGGTTACCATGGTTACCAATAATTCAATATTTAACAAACAATTCACACATTGCCTTCATCCCATGTTAAGTAGGTAAGGCATAATACAAGAAATCAGACAACGAAATAAATTTCTTCTTTATATACATTTGTTTTTCTATTACATATAGTATAAATACACTTATTAACCCGACAAACGTTGTTCTGCCGATATACATTTATGTGCCTACTATTGTATGCATATAAACCTTCCTTCAAAATCATTACATCTATTAAAGAAATTAGCATCAAAATCCGTGGCGTAGTTTTAAAGGACACTAAGCATACATAGGGACAGCCAACGGGAGGCGACTTTGTTTTATACTGTGTAATGATAAACCATAGTATGACTTTATGCAAAACTTTTGCGAAATAAAACTAGGTCTCAAACGTCATTGCGAGGCATCAAAACAAGAAGAAGAAGAAGAAAAACTTTAAAGAAAAAGAACCGACTACAAGCAGTATGTAAAATATTAAGACTGTTGTGGTTTGGATACCATTGTCGGAACTGAACCAATTTTATGGACAAATCCCAAAAAAAAGGAAAGAAAATATGCGGATGCGGACGAAATCGCAGACTGCTTCCTAGTATTTTAATACATTTTGATTGACAACTCAACCATAGTCACATGTTTAGTATTGGGGCCGTAAATTCGCTTCTTATTATACGCTTCAGACCTTATAGAATAATTCGATTTAAAAAATTGAAATTGAACCTTGTGGTGACGAAGAATAAAATACATCCAAAACCCCAGCCGAAAAGTATCGGGCATCGTAAGAGGCGACAGAAGAACTCTCTAGAGGACGGGCAGCAGCGCTCTCTGTGAGTTAAACCACAACACCACTGCGATCGCCAACCTAGCGTGGCGATTATTGGCATACAAATGATGATGGAAATCATGGGGGAGGACCTCGTCCACTGATGAAAAATTACCACCGTGCGAAGACTATTCACTAAGTACGAAAAGTCTATTTTCATGGACAGTAATAAAAACAACAACCAAAAAAACATCGTCAATTCTAAAGCACATCAATAGCGGTAGACTTGAATTAATGGGACGTGTATTTATGTACGTACGTACCTACTTATATAATTACTTATACATACATATGTAACATTTGTATTGAGAACTGATACAAAAGATTCTGCTATTGAAAACTGGTTGCTGTTGTAGCAAAAAAATAATAAACACAGAAGGTACTCACACTGATAAATAGCTGTGAAAGTTTGTTTGTATTCCAAGTACAGTAAGTAGCAGGATAAAATGTACAGTTATTTACTATTAAAAGTATGTAATATATTATTCATTTTGTTTTTTTTTCATTCGATTTTTGAAGCTTAAAATTTCCGTTGCTAATTTACATTTAGATACGTAACAAGAGTTTACAAAACTTAAAGGCGTTGTAAATATAAATACTTAGAGATATTGTGAAATAATTTATGTTTTTTGACAACACTTACGTGTATATTATACAAATATCTTCAAAATCACAACCTTGATTATCGTAATAACATTTTTACAGTACTAGCTGACGCGGCTATTTTTATCTTGGCAATATATGTACCTATATTTTTTTTTTTAATTACTGTAAAAAGTATCCGATGTCCCTTCTCAGGCTCTAAATTATCTGTACACCAATATTAATTTAAATCGGTTCCGCGTGAAGCGAGGCAAACAGACTTTACTTTCGCATTTATAATATTAAAAGTATGAATTAATAATTACCACAATTGTAAAGTAAAAACGTCACTCAATTGGCCCTAGTGATTTTTTTCCCTACATTTGGATATCGGTACCTAGTGCCTTTAGGAACAAAGGGTTAACAAGGTGCACATTGGCCTGCAGTGCACTGTAGAGCAATCAGCATGGTATGATCAGCTGCACTGCTACTTGTTTTGTTTATCATCCTGCGCACACGCGGGCCGCAGATCTCTTACAGTCGGGGACAAATCCACCTACACACCTCATTGTACCTCTAGATCTTGCACTGTAGGCAAATGTCACACGCGATGAGTCAAAATAGAGCTAGCAGTAACCGTCTTGTCGTCCAACCAACCGCAATTACAGATCGCCAATCTTTCTGCTACTCTTATACCACACCATTCCAATGGCCGTTAAAGCCTTTACTACAATTGTAATAAGGTTCACGACATTCGTAGAAAGCTGAGGATGCCTCGAAAGGGTAGACAGGAGTTTATTAGCCCGTGATAGAGCCTCTATAGTGCCTGCTTATTTCTGGAAGGTTTAGTGAAAGGAAATCTGATTTATTGCTAACAGTTTCGTGCGGTTTCCAATTGAGAATGTATCAAGTTGTTAGCAAATAATGAGAAATGCAACCGGCGCGCCGCTTTGTGGCGATACTCGGAGAGTTTCATCTCCGTAAAAACGAAATGAACCAGGAAACAAAGTAAAAGTTTTCATCGTCTAAAATTACTGAGTAAATCTGTCTAGATATCTATTATAATTCTATGGCATAAAAATGTTTTAACACCAAAATACATCACCATACCTACTACAATATTAATACGAAAAAGCAATATTACTCGTTTTACTGTGTATTCAGTTAGAAGTTTCATGACAAATCCCTGGTAAATTCAAAATTCCCTGGTTCGCAACGTATTTTATGTTCAATGAAATAAAAACAAAAAACGGATGACAAAATTTATAAAAAAAAAGGAAGAAAAACAGTTCAACGACCCGACACGAACCGTCCACGGTCCAAAACTACATGAAATTCGTATCAGATCGAGAAGAGCACTTCCCGGAGGGTCGATAACGCACGACCTCAAGTCCACAGGAAATGAAGGATAATCGCCTTTACTTTCAAAGCCATAAGAAACAATGAAGTGTTGCAAAAAACGTTTTCGAAATTCGAAAGTGCGCGGAGACAATGAGCCGATGCTCGTTTAATTAACAAACTCCTTGAGGACATGGAGGATTTTGCAAAAAAAAAACGATCGTACATTTTTACAGAACATCCGAACGACTGAGCTACGTAAAAAAAATACTGTCGTTGTGGAATTACTTTTAAAAATACCAATATTCTTCTACCTTTTACTTGGATATGATGATCTGTAGATGTTAGATGATCGAAGCCCTAGAACCTATTACATAATGTAAAATAATAATGGGATTAATTCATGTCGTGACCTCCTACCCTCGATCCGACAAACTAATATTGTATTATCAAACTTGATACATTCTTTTGTTTTTCGTTTCTATTTGATATTGCTCTTCGTTACTTCTTCCACTTTTTTTGTTCAGAACTTATCAGTTTGCACAAACCAAGTAGCAAGACACAAAACGAACTGAGATATTCAAATTATACATTCATAATAAACAATATCCACAAAATATACAGTAAAAAAATATTACTGAAACGTAAGCTTCGTGAAATCGTGATTGAGAAAGAAAACGTCCAAGCTCTAGTAGTATATTAAATTTTTATCGCGTTGCTGAAAGATCGATGTTGATAATAAAGCAAAAACTTGTGAAGTAAGGTAATAAGACTGATTTATTATGCCTGTGACACGACCGGGAATAAGCGCCTACTATATCCGCTGCTAAAACTTGGGCTACCAATATTCACAAATAAAAAGCAACCTTATGGCGAAATATCTTAAAATGTTGATGAAGTTTTGTCAAATGTCATATTCTACAAGTTACATATTCAAAGTTTAATAACGATAAATATTCAAGCTTAAAACCTCATGCTTGCAATGATAGATTGTTCAATAAGGCCCCTTAATGACAAGTCAATGCGTACGTATACAATCACTGGTATTGATTTTTTTATGTTCAGTTCTCTTGTTTTTTTACAAAGACAATTAATGTAATTTATGCATAGCTAAATAAGTTTTATACGCTCATTTCTCTCCTAAATTGTATTGAAATGAATTTCATATTTATTTATTTTTGTCCGTAAAAGACAAGCGTATGACACTAACCGTTGTTGGGCGAAAATATTTATTGTACTTAATATGCTTGTCATGTCCAAGTTAGACGCTCTACTGGGCAGTTATTATCAGCTGATTTATCTCCATTGAAAGTGGTCAGAGCAGACCAAAACCTTACGTTTACTCGCACAACACCAATGCTTCTGACACGTCGTTTAGAAGAATTATGTGAAATTACTGGCTCCTCGCTCATTTGTACAAGAATACCTTTATAAGTCTTCATGCTAATTTGGTCAAATTTTGCGACACGGCGGTAGGAGGTACTAAAGTTTCAATTGTGTTAGAGTAGGGAACAAACAAAGCTCAGCTTAGAATAGTTTTATGATAAACTGTGATAGTATTATCGCTATCAGAGTATCACGATCGCAACACTGCTGGGCGATAGCCATCTATTGTCTTCGTGGTCCGAATATGGCCGGAGCGGGAGCAATTCCGCGCAGGTACAAATTTAGCACATAAATTATGAAATTACGTTGTTAAGTTGGAGAAATGCTAGATACTGCTCCTTAGGCTACGGAATAGGCAGCATTCTGTAAGCAAAGTCCGAGCTCGATCATTTGGATGGATACCTTCTGAATTAGTATTGGTTACGAATACACATTTCCTTTCCCTATACACCAACTTTGTAACTACACACATCAAATGTGTCTAGGGATCAAGAACATTTTTACCTTTAAAAAAATCTAATTTATTTAAATCAAATCTAATCTTCTGGATTGGTCTCCTACCTAATTCGCCATGCCTGTATCAAAGACTTATCACCACATTTTTAATAAAATATGAATTGGAAGTGCAATTAATGGAAGTGCAATTGGAGAGGCCTATGTCCAGCAGTGGACAAGTATGGGCTGATGATGATGATGATGAATGAATTCAGTTTTTGTAAAATATATTCTTGATTGCAATCTTCTAAAATGTACTTGATCCCTAGACACTTTTGATGTGTGTCGAACAATTAGAAAATATGCAAAGTCCACAAATTTTAAACCATAAAATGTAAAAGAGTCTCTGTTCAAAGTTGAAAAGTTTGTGAAAGAGATCACAAAAAGTGTGAGGTGAAGGTGTAGAAATGAGAATGCCTTCATGGTAATATATTCTAGCTTAGAATATTACATGGCTGTCCGCATGTATGACATAATGCCGCTGCGGTCCGTGTCCATACAGACCGTCATATAAATAAACTCGGACTTAACAATAAATAGGACCATATCGTCGCTTGTCGCGTGTCCTGCTCAAATGATAAAGTTTCCTGTGTTTCACGATGTGTCAACTGTACAATTACCATCATATTTTGATCTCTGTGATCGAGGAAATTCGGTACATGGCCATGGTATTTTTAAAACAGTTGTGTGTAGATATCCAAATGGCAAATGTATATTTCTAGAAGTATGAACAGTCCTGGGAATGTCGAGGCATAGGGCATGTTCAAGGAATAGATACAATGACAAGAAATATAAGACTTAGGTAACACAAAGAGCAAAATTCAGTTTTGCAAAACCTAAAATTTACGTTTATTTATTAAATATGTTATATAGTTTGTTGCAATTATGTAACGCAAGTAATTTCATTATAAACCTAACTATATTATAACATGTATAATTATAGAAATTATCAAGCCTTAAACCCTTTTGCGAGCATGTCAACTTCCAACAAAAAATTGTACATAGACAAAAATATGCATTAGGAATGCTCCTGACTAAACTACTATAGTTATAGTAGTTATTACCACATATTAAATAATCCCTTGCATATAGATTACATAAACGATTTTCTATATAATGTAAAACTATTATCTTTTTAGAAATCGAATATTCTGATATTGCCGGCAGACGTCAGACCACAAGACTCTTTTTTTGTCATCGCCTCTATTATTCTGAATGCAATTTTCTCTCAACGACTGACTTTTTTGCGGTTATAACACTTATTCTCAGACGTTCAGTTTGATCGTTGTGTTCACTTTCACTCTTTTGTCTCGCTTCGCTTCTTAATGTCAATTTATTGATACACCTTCGCCATTAGCACAATTGACAGTCGTAAGTATTACAGCTCAGTCTTTGTTATCTACTTTAATCGGGCAGCCGTTTGTTTCTTGAAGTCGACGGACGATTAACAATCTATTGTTTTTGAGTTATCTGTTTATCACAATGTCTGTTTGTCTCTCACTAACAAGAGTGAATACACCCCTGTCCTTTAGCACTTCCGTTCACAATCAATCATTGGTTATTATGGCAGAAATTCCCAATATGTAATTGCATATTTCTCTGCCGCGGGTTCTCTACATAGAGTGATTTAAAATGATGATAATCTAAATGGTACCTTATTAATTATGTTGTTAAAATCGTCAAGAACACAATTTGAAATCTATAGGTAATACAAAAATTAATCGCAATTTTTTTGATAAGCGCATAACTCGGGAACGGCGTTGTGCGTATTAATGACAACATGAGGTTCTTATTAAAGAATAAAAATTACACAGGCCACCCTGGAGGTTATACTAATTGTATATTCATATTAATAGTTAAGATAAAAAAAATAAACAACCCCTGTCGGGTACACTAGTTTTGAATAAATTCTAACTTTGTATAAAAAGTGACTGGCATACTGTGTACCAAAGTAATAACCATCTGATTCTCCTATGATGACTTTGCACGTTTAAATATGCGTTCATCAAGGAAAAATTACAAAAAAAACGACAGTATTTAGTGCATCCACAAGGGCATACGTACATAATATCACCATTTGTGTAGTGTAAACATAATATCACTATACGACCTTTGTCCAGCAGTAGGACACATAGGAGGCTACGGAAAAAAGTACTAGATCGGTTTCTCAGATTCGTACTCTTCCATCTTTTCCACAAGAGCGTTGCGTAAATGCACACTCCCATACAAACTAGTTACATTAAGCCACGGTACCTTAATGTGACAATGGAAATGGGGAATCTTCAGGGTCAAAATATTAAAAAACGTAATATACAACTGACAGAACTAGCGACATCTAGATCTTGGATTTTGTTTGTAAATTCCCCATTGAAACATTACATGAAAATCCAAACCTTTATTCCCACCAGTTCCTTTCTGAAGAAAAATTGATATTTTGTTATTCCAAAAAGGAACTGACAAAGGGTCTCTTAGAAACAAACGAACCCAAACCGATCCAAACCTAACTTATTCCATTCAAATCACCAGGAAACAAGTACACCGACCACACGGATGGTGGAAGCGTTCAAATAAATGGCATTATTAGCCATTCCTATACAGCTATTATAGAATAAGCTGTAAAATAGCGTAATAGCGACAGCTTCGCGGAGATAGCATCAATAATGCTGCGGTCATTTGAATTCAATCGACACTGAGCCTTCGTTCACCGTGAGTTGGTTATGTGTTCATGGAAGAGCTGGTGAGTTCTGACATGTTCAATGTACTGGCCCCGTACCATGAGATCTTAGAGTAATATTGTTTAAGCCGTGTTACATTGACAGTGTTATACTGCTCGTCTAGCGCTGTACCTGTCACACAGAGGGAACAATATGACTTTGAGATCTCGTGGTACGAGGGCAGGATGTTTTGCCAATACTCTTTTAACCCTTAATACAACAAGACTTTAAGATTTTCTACATACATACACTTCACGCCTGTCTCCCAGAGGGGTAGGCAGAGACTACAGACCTCCATTTGTCACGGTCCTGACATACCCCTTTCGCTTCATCTACATTCATACATCTTTTAATACATGACCTCCGGTTTCGAGTACTTTTCACGCCATCTTCGGCCAGGATCTGGTCTGTATATGTACTTAAGATTTTCTCTTGGATTTTGAATTCTAATGACATGAACCTAACTACTTGGTTTACCTAAAATAATATCAGTATAAGAAAATGTTGACCTAATGCAATAACCGTAGTGTGGGATAAGTTCAGGAAAATGATGACGATGGTGACAATAACCATATATAGCATTCGCTGTTGCAAATTTTTTTTTAGAAAATTGTTTAATCTCCCTGTAGTGAAGGTATTATTTAAGGTTCAAATTTATTTCAGACTAAGTGGGAATATATTTACCTTTGTTGTATTAAAGGTTACGACGAAATTCACTATTCTACCGAGCCTATTTCAGTAGGTGTTAATACCCCAAATGGAAATGATCGGTCGAATTTTCTCGACCTTTACAAAAACAGTAAACTTCAGTTTTATGTAATTGTAACTTTACTATGTCATGTGTGTATTTTGTCGTAATCTGGTGAACGTTAAGTGTTTTGACGTCACAACTTTTAATAACTCGCACGAAAACGATGACGTCATTGTCCAGTTCCGCAAGCGAGTGTACTATTACTACTGCAATGTTTGATGGTGTCACGTCAAACTACCGTCCGCAAACCGTCTTTAAAAACAACATTTTTTTATACTATAGCAAATTTTGACATTATCCTGCCTGGTGTAGTCGAAGTCGTGACCATTGACTTGAAAATTCCCAGAGGGTACTGCATCGAAAATTGTATGGACAAGTAAAGGTAAGCATATACAGGGCGGAAATATTAAGTTATTCTATTTAGATCATTTCTTAAAATAATCGTTTCATCCCATAAGATAAAATTATTATTATACCAAAACCGAAATGTAGGATCACGATATATTGATTACAATTAGCCAAATACACTCAGATCGTGTTTAATGAAGTACACCGCCAAACCTATCAGTCTCGATGTATTTCTAAGTTGTAAAATAAATATTCTAATCTCCCATGCGTCACAAAAACGTTGGAGACAAAACCGGCACCTGCAATGCACAAGGCGGGGCGTGTTGGGCAGACATTTATAACGCAGTCAAACGTTTCTGGTCCGAGATGTAATAATGGCGATATATACCATAAAATTAATTTTCGTCTACATTGTTTGACAAGCTTATTTCGCTGTATTTATTGGTTCATAAACAATAATTTCAGCGCTAACAGACGCGGAAGAGTCGTAACCGAAGCCGAAGGCAACGGCCACTACGTCTAACTATAACTATGGCACGTCATATTTATTCATGTTACAAATGGTAATAGCTTAATCGCAGTCGGAATTGCTTAGAAAGCGGATTAGAATGAGGGAATTTAATACTTTTATGCAATTGTATAGGTACAGTATGTATATTATTATATTTATTGTGCAATGTCCGTCTGTATGGATCGTCTCGGTTTATTGTTATTATATCTATAGGTCAGATGTCTGTGTACGTACTTAGGGGATTATGTCGGAGTGAAATGCGTTTGAGTTCATAATAAACTTATCTACCTATAGTAGAAGATTACTACTTGGAAGAAGGTATTATGACTGGTAGCTTTCGTGACAGATGCAGTGTCGTGCCAATTTTGGATGTGAATTTTAATACTCGCTGTTTTCACAATACGCGATGTGAAATTTTAAGGTATTTGTGGTGCAGAAGGTAGATAGATTTTAAGCCTCCACGCATTACTTATGCAGAGGTTATAATATATGCGAAGAAATATAGTAAAAATTAATTTAATATATTAATATTACGTATTTTTTCATTGTTTGTTATTATTAATAGGTACTAAACAATTTAAATAATAACGAATTAACAACTGTGTAACGCCCAGTCAAAACCAACAAACTATTAATTACCAGATTATTATATATTACATATAAGGGTACAATGTATTCGTGAATAAAACACAAAAGAAAGTTGAATGCGTAATAAACAAACTAACGCATGCGCGGACGGAAGAACCGAGGCTTTAATAGCAAAACTTCTTCCCACGCGAAACTCAAGTCACAATTTTCACAAATCATAGCTCTGAAAATGAGGAGCCCCCACGCGTTTTACATGACGCCAATTCTCCTACATACATTGCATCGGCAAGCCACGTATCTACATTGACGGCTATGTTACCTACTCTTCATTTCGAGATCAGTCTCGGCTTTTTGAAGGTCCGCGAGGGGGCGAACGTGTTCTGCTTCCGCCGCGGAAAGCCTAGCTTTAACCGCACTGTCCGACGTACGCCTGGACGAAGTGTAGCTTTCTGTGCGGGACCTGGACGGTAGCTCTCCATGAGCCATCTCCTGGGGCGCATCTACTTGACTCGTAGACGCAGAACGGGCCTCAGGGGCTCCATGACCTTGCTCCACATTGACACTTTTTGTGACCGGTAACTGTGAATGTGATCTCGTCTTCACCATTTCACTTTTTAAAGAAGACCGCAGTAGAAGGACCGAATATTACGAATCAATATTAACAGAAAGAAATAAGGCGCTGGTTTTCAGTAAATGGTGACTTTTTAATAACAGTAAAAAATATGACAAGAACGTATCAAAACCAAGGAAAAAGTAAAACATCTTCAAAAAGGCTTCGAGTTTGCAACAGTCATCCATGGTGGATTTACCATTTACGCGAACTAAACGGTTTGCGTCTACTTTCATACTGCGAACCGCCAGGATGTGGAATGACTTGCCGGAGTCTGGAGGCCTGCAAGTCACGAGTGAAAAGGAATCTAATAAAAAAGTGTGCTCCATCGTAGACCACATCTTTGCTTAACATCAGACAGGGTGGTGGTCAAACGCTTGTTCATACTTAAAAGGTACCCGTTAGTGGCATGTGTTTAGGTCGATTCCCGTAAATTAACAAGACGCTGTCAATCGACAAAACTTTCGCTCGTGTAACAATCATAGAAACGATTACAGGATTGTCCTAAAAGCATGCCACTAAAGCCAACGTGTTTTAAAAAAAAACAACAGCCATGCACACCATTGAAAGTACATGATCTTAGCAGACTTGACCGGCAATGCGTTAAACGCCCGCAGAGCTCGTAAAGTGTGTGAGACTGCGAGGCGGCGACGACAGCCCGGCCGCCCGTCTCCGCCCACCCCCGCCGATAAACACCGATGACGTATCGACACGTCTGACGTCCGTAAGTACTTACACGCACGCGCTATGCTAATACCCCCGTGGGCTGGAGATAGACGTCGGTTTTTACCTTCATCACATTAAATGTGTTTGGAGTTATCTTGGGACATCCTGTATGCATATTTTACAATTGAAAACACGGTAGTGTTAATAATAAATTACTATGTACCACTAGTACGTGTCAAGTGACTTTAGTTAGCTTAGGCTTTCAGTCGGTTATACTAGACGAGACTTGAAGACCTTCAGACTGTACTGCGCAGGAAACACAGACTCCGACAAGTCATTCTACATTCTGGAGGTTCGCACTTTGAAAGTAGACGAAAACCTTTTGGCTCGCGTAAATGGCAAATCCACCTGGTATGCATCATCATCATCAGCCCATACTTGTCCACTGCTGGACATAGGCCTCTCCTCTCCTGGTATGCATAATCGGACGTAACTGTTTATCCAGTATAGTAAGGTTTTATCACTCAGTACCAACGTAGATTACCTATAAAATTACCAAGTCGGTAATGGTCGGTAATGTTACAAATACATAGAGTAGCTGACGTGAGCGATGACGCTGCGCAAGCGCACGAGGGTGGTCGCGACTTGCCCACGCGCCGCTGTCAGCACTATTAGTCATACAGACGTACGCGTATTATGTATTTATGTATACTTACTGATATCATGAACGCGAAAGTTAATTTGTTAGTTTGTTGCACTCCGATTAACTTGTCAACATGAAATTTTCATGGGTACAGTCAAGGACATGGAATACTTGCGAGTCCCGTGATAGTCTGGGACCAACAGTGTGAAAGTAATGGTGTAGATTATTTCTTCCAATGCATGAAGTAATAGGTGGGTCAAGGAATATTAGGGATGACGATATTGGATGATGAGTAAGTAAGTAAACTTAACTCTTAGTTGCATAGTGATGTAATACTACATCAGAATAATTTTCCTCGAATTCTTTTTTCTAGCAGTCCCATCTACAGATTTTTCATTCTAAATTATTGTCAAACGTACAACTAGTACGTATGAACGCAGTTCTGACTTTAGACCACTTTTAAATTTTTTCTCATGAAGCAGGCTACATAATTTAAGAAGGATAGGTTTTTATACAGACAAAATAAATCATGCTGTTAAGGGTTAAATTGTCAAATTAGAAGAGACCTAGAAAGGCATTGATCCTCCAAAGACCCTCCATCTCCTCCTCCATGATCCTCTTTCTACCCTACTATGGATTACGGGCGTGTTAATGTAGGTATATGCCTATTTGTTATTAAAATATAACTACTAGCTGCACCGCGTGTTGTGCTGACGTAATGTCACGTATTTTTATCGATCCCGCGAGAATTTCGGAATAAAATATAGCCTATATTACTCAGATATAACGTAGTATTCAGTGGCGTGCACACCATATAGGCAAAAAGACACTGCCTAGTATTTTGGCTTCCCGAATAATTGAGGTGTTACTAGATTTTTTTTTTGTTGTACTCACGACACAGGCTGACGAAGGTCCTGTATTTTGTGGATGAGTAGATAGATAAGGTACCTATATTTCGTAGAGACAAGTTACCTATACATAGGTGTCAATCCTTGGGACTACTGCCTACCTTGTCGTAAAAGCCAGTGCACGCCACTGGTAGTATTCTAGTGGTGAAATAATTATCTAAATCGTAGTTTTTGAGTTTATGCGTTACAAACATCCATAGAAAAATACAATTATTTGTAATATTATAACATTACTATTTTCCCTAATAATTTCAGTACAGATATAGTTTATGAGTAAGTTTCTATACTTACTAAAACAAAATATTGCAACGCAAGCGAACCCGCGAGTAAAAGCTTGTATGTGCACATTAGACCAGTTGTTTCACATCGTGTATGGTGATTTGATTCCCTTCTTAATGGCTCTGTCAACAAGGGAGATGTAGGCGAACACTGATCGATATATTTATTGTGTGCGTGCGCGCATATTTTGTTACAGTATTTCAAATGTTTTTACAATACTGCGTGCAAAAAGTCGCCTCGACAACAAAAAAAAGTATTTTGTATGGAGACAAAATGTTTTTCATGTCCCTGAATTGTTACCATAGTAAAAGTTGTTCATATTGACGAGCCCAACAACGTTTCTAAGACCATTACTCGGGGTCCTTTTGCCCGCAGAATATGTAGTTTAGACAATAATACAAGGTACATTTACACACCTCAACTGACTTCCGGTTGAGGTCAGTTGAGTTTATTTTATTTATATATTTTTTCTATGGACATAAAGTATATCATTAAAGAAAAAAGAACCGACTTCAACTCATAGAAGTAACCAGTATGTTAAGAACTGGAAAGTAGTATTTTTTTAATCTTAGAAATATTAATAATCTCCTTTCCAGCGAAGAAAACGATCATCAAAATCGGTTAATAAACGATGAAATTATCAGCAAACAAACATTAAAAAAATCAAGCAAACATTACGATCGAATCGAGAAACATCCGTTTTTGAAGTCGCTTTAAAATGCAACTACTCGAATCTACAGCCTTTTGATTGAGAGTAAAATAACCCAGCAACAGTCGCTTTACTTTTCGGTAGCAAAAGAAAGACTGAGCTAAAGAAAGTGACGAAAATAGTAACTCAATAGGTCCGTAAAGCAAAGGGACAGGCGACCACACAAACAGTTCTCTTTTCTATGCTCATCATAACAGTTGAAAAGCCATTGAAACCACTGAAAGTGTTTTTTGTGCGCTCTCTCTCTCTCTCTGACATTATGGTTCATCTCTTGACCTACCTAAGTCACCGTAAACATGCTCTAAGGCACGTTGTTATACGACAAATATTTATGAACAAATATAGCGGATCATTCAATTCAATAAAAACCTACTTGAGTATAAAGATATAGTGTTGGTAACATGCATACACACTTGTAAAAATACTTGGAGTATTTTTATAAGTGTAACTCAGCTACTGTCACGATTGGTAGTCGAGTCCGTTTATTCAGAGTAGTCCCTACAACAGTTCCTTTCTAAAGGAAAATTTATAATTCAAATAGTTTCTTCATTTCCCTGCTTGCTCCAATAAGGGCTGTAGCATTGTCTGAATATATGGTGTGCGGATTACCTCTCCTGGAGACAAATCTTCTAATCGCCATTATTGCAGAGTCTGACGATAGGGAGGGTCTGTAGACGGACAGCACGCACCGTCAGGCAACACCATTTGTTGTTGTTGGTACAAGACATTTATTTAACGTATAAGACATTGACATAAGATATGTACATAATAAAAAATATATATAAAACGGTTCCCAACATCGTCCGATTTTTGTTCGAAAAAGGAACTGATAAAGGAACAAGTGGGAATACACCGTCAAGTCGAGAGGCCTTCGGGGGCTTTATGAACACAGAATGAAGGACTTACGTGAGACTATTCATAGGGCAATTAAGCCTTTTATGTTAGCCAATATTAGTGTGAATAGGAACACAATCCAACGCTATCTTCGATCCATTTACTTAAGACAGATTGTGGATCGTCAAGGCTTTGCTTAATAGAATGAAAATAGAATAGTTTGTAACGAGAGGAAAACGTGTGGCGTCAAGAGAGACTATTTAGACAGTGTCGATACCGAAGAGGAAATGCAGCAACTGATCTCAGATGTCCTGAGCCCTGCTGCAACCGCGACTGTACACGGACTTTCTACGCGTGGGCGTATTAATTCACCATAATTAAATCCGAACGGGCGGCGGCGCGCGCGCAGCTCACCGAACAAACCCTACTGTCATGCAATTAGGAAGGTCATACCCGGGTTGAGTTGTACATAAAGCTTTTTATGTGACGTTGACTACGGAAATATATAGTCACGGGAGCACGTTTTTCTAATAATCGATGTTATTTAAGTAAAATGACAGACAAAGGATACAGGAAACACTTCTTTTAGTCGAAGTAACTGAGGAGACTACGGGGAACATCGTGTAAAGTGTACATTATACTCAAAAATGTATCTACTACAGTCAGTCTAGAAACCATGTACTACCATTATCATAAAATAGTCCAAGTGCGTGTTATACCTATTTCATTAAGTACTATTATTTGTTTATATGAATAGTACCTAAAGAGCGCGGCATTTCCTAGAAAGACGAAAATAACCTTAAAAATGAAATTAATAAAATAAAATACTTTTAAGCCGAAAGGTCTTAACCTATACGGTTATAAACGTACTGCATATCTTCTACCGATACTGTCCTACATTTGTAGCTTGAATGTCAGTACGGGGTTCCACAAAATGCCTTTGCAAAATGTCGCTACTCCAGGCCCGTTACCACTAAGCCGTATTGTTTACGGTGTGACAGAGACAGCGACATACCACTTTATCTAGCGCTATCTCTGTCACACGGCGATAACAAGAACAAAGAACAAGCTCTTGTGAACAATCTTAATATATAAAAATCCAGTGTCATGATGTTTGTTCCCAATGAACTCTTCACCAAGGCTACCGATATTCACAAAAGTTGACAAATGTAATTTTGTCCAATTTGAGAGATAGTATTTTATATTTCGTGACATCATGACATGTTGGAAAGGGTATGCAAAGGGTGGACGTATATGTTTTATAGTATGCATTGCAAAGATTTTTTGTGCAAAAAAATCCCTCTAATATTATAAATGCGAAAGTAACTCTGTCTGTATATCGGTAACTCTTTCCAGCTTAAACCTGAAATTTGGCACGCACAATCTTTAGACCCTGAGACAGGACATAGGCTAATTTTTATCTCTATCCTGTGGGACGCGTCACTAAATAGAGGTTGTTATAGTTTGAAATACTCCGTTTGATAACTACGCGAATTAAATCGGGCGTCCACTAGTGCTAAATAAAATCCAAATTCTTAAACTTATTTCTTGAACAATCCATATTGTGGTTGTTCCAATATGACCAATATCAATAACAGACACAAAATTGTAGAAAAAGGACCTCTAGGAGGGAAAACAGAATACGCCTGCGGTCTCTCTAGACATTGTACGATATTGCAATATTACCATTTCTGTTGCATTTGCAACAAGATTCCACGATAAAGGGTAGTGTAGAATTTTAACGATGTACTTTTATATACACTTTACTGATGTACTGTAATGGTGAGGGAATGGGTACAAAGGGCACCTGGCACCTATTAATTACAATTGTACATAGTTACACAGAAAGGACTCAATCCACAAAAAGTTACTTCGGAGGTATTGAGCTGGAAAGTTGGATGCGCTATTGACCCGCCATACATGTGGATTGAGCCAACACCAAAATGGCAGTGGCGTGCACTGGCTTTTACGACAAGGTAGGCAGTAATCCCCAAGGATTGACACCTATGCATAGGTAACTTGTCTTTACGAAATATCTAGAAAAGGTAACCACCCATCTACTCACACAC
>SJJU01002180.1:0-34628 GCA_012932125.1 Conopomorpha cramerella | reverse complement strand
GGTTTAACTCACAGAGAGCGCTGCTGCCCGTTCTCTGGAGAGCTCCCTCGGCCGCCTCTTACGACCCCCACGACGGGAAAAGTTGGGCTGGGATGAGACATGTACCTATTCTATTTGCCGTTAACACGCGGCATTACATACTAAAGGTGTGTGAACTCTAATGGTGATGGGCTTGACATACCTATCTGCATTTTGCTAAGCTAGGTAGGTAGTGTCACCGTGACCCCAATCTAATTAAAATACCTATCTACTTATCAACACCTAGGTAGGTTTCAAAGTACCAACGCAAATACGTAAATGTAAATTACCTATTATAATTCTGCTTAACTATACCAGCGTGTAGGTAGTTATGTATGTCATTCAATACAGGATAAAATGTGACAAAAATAAACCCGCTTCGAAATCGCTCGGTTTTCCCCGACCATACTGAGGGCAATATAAACACTTAATGAAACAGATACTAAATTGTATGCACTGTTCACTGATACAGTTTCTTGAGCGCAAGAGTTCAATGTTTATTTACACTGTTGTGTTGTCACTGTGTTTTTTGCTTCACCGATAGCAGCATTCTGTGTGAGGAAAGTACCTCCTGTTGTAGTGACGTGGGTGGTTTTATAGTCTGCTTTTGTATTCTAACGAGTTCATTGAAGATTGTCTAATATAAAAATAAAAATACACTTCACGCCTTTTAATCCCAAAGCGGGGTAGGCAGAGGCACTTGCTAAGCAAATACCCACGGTTCACCAAGCGTATTTAACCCAACGTGACAGGGGGTGAGCCCATCGCCGTTATAGGGTTCACACACCTTATGGTGTACGGGTTTCATCACGATGTTGTCCTTCACCGTACGAGCGTTGCGTTGCGTACCTAGGCTCTGAAAAAGAGTCCCATTGGTACACGTCCAGTAGCCGGACTCGAACCCGCGACCTCCCGGTTACAAGTCAAGTATGCGACCAACTGGACTACAGTCACAGTTTAATAATAATAATAAAATGAGTAGTAGCTAATTCTTTAGTTAAAATTCAACCTGTCAGCCTAAATAATTGGTAGAATTTCACGGCAATGGGGCCTCCGCCGCCGCCTCCGCCGGCGGTTACAAATAAAGCCTATTGTTTTCAGTTATTTCTCATTATATCATTCCGAAAAAAGAAATCGATTTTGTGAAAAGCGGAATTAGTTTTCTGGGTGAGAAACTCTAGGTCTTCATGGTTGAATGGTTAACTTAATTCGTTTGGTCATTTATTTATTGAAATTACTTACTTACCTACTGTTATTGTTAGAGGTGTGGTTTTTTTTTTACTTTTGTGCCTAGTTTTTTTTCCATTAGTTTATTGTTTTGTTTTCTTATCTACCTAGCTTCTAATTGGTTTTTCCTATACATAAAGGCGATTGTTGTGCATGAAACCGTTGCTACAGTAAAATACTTCAATTACAGATAAAAGTAGTAGGTAATTATAATAAGTCCTGGTGGGGTAGGCACATACAGTTTACCGTCTCTTATTAGAATCCTGGAAAAAATCGAAAATTTTATCCACTGGTACTTGATACTGTCGATATTATTCCAATATTACGCTTAAGACATATAAAAACTTACGAATTTCGCCACTTAAACATTACTTTCAGAACAAATATCTTATAAAAACATAATTTCATAACTTTTTTCTAAGTAGATGCATCTCACAAGTCCTATTCAAATAACACTTCCTAAAATGGATAAAAAGACCATCAGTTTAAAATGAATGAATACAATTGTACATTAAAACTAAATCGATTAGTAGCACTAACTTGACGGATTTCACTGAACAAACCCACTTTGTACACAAAACAAATGAATGCCGACGGAAAAACAATCCCCGATTCAACAATGCAAAAGCTAAATGGCCTCATAAACGGAAATCAGAAGCAGTCAAAAGTACATCAATAAAGGGCCACCACTATTGTACTGTCTACGAGGGCGGAGGGAGCCCCACAACCGACACATAAATTAAACTTTAACACGATCTACCCGCAAACGGCTCACAATGAAGATATCCCGCCAACTGGAACAACGATTACTGGCACTATTAAAAAAATAAAGAAAGAAAAAAAAGGCCGACCCCGAACGGAAACGGCCGCAAATGAAATTAAGAAAAAAGGAGTTTTTGTTCCTATTTTAATTTGCTGTCAAAATATATTTTTTAAAACACATACGACCTTTTCCGTCCCGCTCGCCGCGCCGCGCCGTATAATATTCGATAAATTATGAAAAAAAACTGACACTTACGATGATTACGAAGAAATTAAATTAGCCGCCTCGTCGGTACATATGCCGAGTGATGCCGTAAAACGCATATGGATTTTGTGTATAAATAACGCAAGTTATGGGTCCGATCCAATTCTTAATTAAAATACCTCTATGTTATTACTTAATCCTGAGTCACGGGTGAATTAAGTAGCGGGAATGGGCTATGGGCTATGACTTTGTGAAATACTTAGAACTTAAACAGTTTTAACTTGTATAGTATCTTTAAGCCCAAAAACCTAGGTATACTACATGATTGTGGGTACCATTAAAAAAATCTATTGCTTGTTAGTTGTTACATTTTATCGATCCTTATTTATCCATAGATTATATCAAATGAATTATATAATAACAAAACTTGTAGATGTTACTAGTTTCATGTATGAAACGTTTTTTTTTTAATTTTAATGCTATATTTATATATTTTATTTCTATATCGGAATCAAGTGAGATTAGGAGCACTTACATGCAGTTTTACACCTACCTACCTTTACTTTCATTTATATTTCTTCGAAATAAGTTCACTAAAGCGGGGTTTACAATAAAAGTTGCTCGGGCAGCCTCAAATTTCGTTTTTGTATGGCGGTGTACGATTTTCGACGTGTGTGATACAATTCTACTTCTTTGAGTCGTTAGAAAAAAATCATCCGAGCCCAACCCGACCAAAGCATACTTTTATAGTGAAAACCCCGCTTAAAGTCTACAGCAGTGGCGTGCACACCATATAGGCAAAAAGACACTGCCTACCTTAGTATCTTGGTTACTCCACCTAATAATGAGTTATTAGCTAGATCCTTTTTTGTTGTACTCACGATATAGGCTGACGAAGGTCCTGTGTTTTGTGGGTAAGTAGAGAGCCAGGTACCTGTGTTTCGTAAAGTCAAGTTACCTACACATAGGTGTCAATCCTTGGGGATTACTACCTACCTTGTCATAAAAGCCCGTGCACGCCACTGGTCTACTGTAGGGTGGCAAATGGCATATTATAAGGTCAGCCTTAGAAACAGTACAATAAACATATTTGAAATGCACTTACATGGACTTATTACTATGGTCAAATCATCCAGCCATGCAACAATCGCCTATCATAGAATTATAGGTAAAGATTCCTATACTCCAACAAATTAACAGTGATCCGGTTCTACATACATCAAAAGTGTCTAGGGATCTAGAACATTTCTAGCTCTAAAAAAATCTAATTTACTTAAATCAAATCTAATCTTCTGGATTGGTCTCCTACCTAATTCCCTATGCCTGTATAAATGACTTATCACCACATTTTGAATAAATTATGAATTAATTCAGTTTTTTTTAACATATATTCTTTATTGCAATCTTCTAAAATGTACTTGATCCATAGACACTTTTGATGTGTCTATTTTAAGTAGTAAAAAAATGTAGTCGAAAGTATTAGATACACATAACACTGCGGTAGTTTGACTGCGGTTTTCAACGGATAACTGCACTGCCCGTGCGGCTTTCCTCTCCTACCTACCTACCTTTCCTACCTTTGAACACCGGGGCTCTCCGGTAAATTGTTTACTTATATAGTCAAAATACTTATACTACTTAGGTACTAAGGTTTTTCGATGGGTATATAGAGCCGGTCTGCTTCGAACACTCTCGGCCTTACCAATAAACGCGAGTTATCTATTCCGACATTACACCAAGCTCAGCTTAAATTGTCAGTTGTATGTCAAATACGGTATACCAAGTTTCAATAGAACTGTTACAACTTAGGTTTAAGTTACACCGAGTTTATTGGTAATAGTTTCTGAATGCCTACCAACACCAAATTTGATCAGCTTCTTAGTATGCCCGCGGTCTAGAGCTCTACATTGAATGTAGAGTCCTGAGAGCGCTGTCCCTCCTCCTTTTCTCAATAGTAAGGTAAGTACAAAAGTCAACTCTTACATGCACGGGCAACACCAGAAACTTTCGGAAAGTGCCGACAAAAGGCCTAAAAACGTAATAAGGTATATCTTTCAACCTGTCAACCCGCAGACACACGGAGAGTGTAAAATTTAAACCATTTTTGACGGGCCCTAAAGGGAACAGCCGCCAATTTCAAGGGTCATTTACCCACACGCCCTCTGCCGGGCGCGGCCCGAGCTCGTTTTTAAATAAAGAATCTAAGAAATTGCAGAGGGAAGAGGTTTTCTTTCGTGTATTTGCCCCTTTTTCGACCATCTGCCGCGACTTAGGTTTATTTTTAGATCGTGAACCGTTTGTTATGATATTGAAAACAAAACTGAATGTACACACGGCAAATACAGAGTGAGCTTCGCGAACAAGTTTCCGTTAGTTCATCATCAGCCCATACTTGTCCACTGCTGGACATAGGCCTGTCCAATTGCACGCCACTGTGATCTGTTTTCGGCTTCTCGCATCCAGCTTCTGCCAGCCATCTTGCGTATATCATCAGTCCACCTTGCCTGAGGGCGTCCTTCCGTTAGTTACATTTCATTCAAAATAGAAAAAAAAACTGTACATATTAATCATTGCGATTTTTGTGCCATTTTTTTTGTAGTGTTAAAAAAAAGCAAATAAGCATAGAACAACAGGCCGTGTGCCCAAAACAAGCATTTGTCATGATTCGTTCCGATATTTTTTTGAACAAACTGAAATCCTTATCCCGTTGGGGTGTGGGGCGTTGGTATACAGTGACCCCTTTCCCTGATTGGTCACGGGAGACAGTGCGAATGGCTCTTGATGGCATCTCAATATGTCGCTCGGTTAACACAACACACTTGATCGGTTAGGAATTGATCCTTTGGGCTTTGCTTTGCACAATCAGTTACACTTACCCTTAAGACCGTTTGCGTTTGATGTGGCTATTATAAAATAAATAAATACACTTCACGCCTTTTAATCTTGAAGCGGGGTAGGCAGAGACACTTGCTAAGTTAATTCTTACAGTACACTAAGCTATTATTATGGCGGAAAGTGGTTGTTATATGGATTTTGAACGTTCGGATAGTCATGAATGATTGAGATGTACCAAAAAGAAGCTGGATGCGAGAAGATGGAAACAGATCACAGTTACGTGCAATTGGACAAGTATGGGCTGATGATGATGATGATGAAAAGTAAAAAAAAATTGTTATGTTTTCTGAACTGCCAAACCTTTAATAGATATAGAGACGTGACACGTATACCTAAGTTCGGCATCGAATATAAATAAAGTACCTTTTTAGGCCAATAAAAACAACTAGAGTAATGATTTTTTTAAATTTAATTTTAATTCTTTAAACGTCTTAGAATACTTCGATTCCCTCTTTTCAAAGTATGAATTATAACGCCTCTCATATTATTATGTACAACAGTTATTTTTTTACTCAATCCAATTATAAATTCATTTCGGCAAAAAAAAAAAAAATAGAAACCATCATTGCACAAAACGTAAGTAGTTAGTAATAATACATTGTTATTACAAATTAAAAACACACGCGTATCAAATCATCAAACAATGAAGTACGAAATCGTGGGACGACGGGAAAAAAAAGTCACCCACGATTTTTTATTCACTCGCTAAAACAACTAAAAAAAATATGAAACAAAAAAAAGCGAACAAATTTTCCGGTGCAGCATAACATATTAAAGCGTTTCGTATTGTTCCTAGGCTTTTTTTATACATAGTATAAAACAAAGTCGCTTTCCACTATTTGTCCTTATTTATGCTTAGTATTTTCAATTAATTTTTAATTTTCGTATTTTTAACACTACGCAACGGATTTTGATGAGCTTAGATCATTTTTTAATAAAACGCGTATAGATATTATAACTCAATATTATCCACCGGGTATGTAGGCGCGAACATAATCAAAGACAAGCTCGAGCCTCTGCCTACCCCGCTTTGGGATTAAAAGGCGTGTGCCTACACACGAGTTGAGTGTTACAAGCTCGAGCAACGTCGAGTAAAATAACAAAGGTAAGCTGGAGCTTGCCTTTGCTGAGCTTTTCTTGAGTAAATACAGTAATTCTTGAAGAAGGTTTATATCGATGGCTTCCCGCCAAAAAGGTCTAAGAGACATTTAAGTAATTTTACAGGAGAGTGGCTTAAAGTTTAAATAAGCAATGTTCTGCGAGCAAAACACATAATCTCGACCGCATAAGGGACATCAAACTACGTCATACAGGTATGAAACCTAGACAAATCGACGCAGAAAAAAAAGGCGAACCAAACTGCACACTCAACTCATTTTGGACAAAAATGTCGCTTAGGCCTTTTTGACTGTCAACCATATGCATAATATAATAGAGAAACACTACGATCAAAGCCGGGGCCAATCGCTAGTATTATCTATAGTCCAAATAAGTATAGGTAATTGAAATATGTGTGGGTAGGAATCGGTGACTGGTCGATTCGTTACAATCAACAAAGTATTGTTCGTTAATTTGTATTTCAAGACGTATGTTAAACATAAAAAAACACCGCTAATTAAAAATAATAATTCAATACAGCCAGTCCGTGTACATAATTAAACTTTTTAGTACATAGGTAATTAAAATTAGTTGAGAAGTAGGCTGGAGCGATACTATGACGCCATTTTAGGTGGGTATTTGCATATATATATACATATACCTAAGTTGTAGGTACTACAATCATACACAGCGTGTTAATTTTCATTAGATACCGTCTAACGTCCGGTTTTCGCAACATTAAATATTGAAAGCTGTCACTTTTTGACAGGCAGTGTAAGATAGAAAAATCGATAGTTTTATTATAAAGGTGGTGAACTAAGGAAGTTTCAAAGATTTGTACTTTTTTTAATTATGAAAATTAAATAGTGTGGTAAAAACTCAATTAAAATATTTTTAGAAAATCTTTAAACTTTTGAACTGAATATTTTTTTGGTTTTTTTTTATTTTTTTTTGGATTATTTTGAGTTGTTGGTTTGCATTCTACTCGTAATTTCGATATTTGCTCAGAAAAAATCTATCGCCGCCGGCACAAACCACGCTCCGCTATCGTTTACAAAGAAAAAAAAAATACCACTTCAATTTCCCACCTTACTTACAGATGAAAAGTCACTTATCATATCAATCGGTTTACCCAGTCTAAATTTCTGAGCTACCAAACATAAAAAGCCTACAGACGAATTGAGAACCTCCACCTTTTTTAAAGTCGGTTAAACATACGGTACCAAGTACATTATTTGTTGACACAACCGCCGATGATCTCCTTAAATCCCAACCGTAACATATTGCCAAATCCTGAGAAAACAAACAGAGAGGGTTCCATCATGCCCGACACCATAACTAAGCTGGTTAAAAACCCCTGGGTGTTTTAATGTAGCATAAAATTAACCCGTAAGTTACGGTAGACGCGCGCGGGGTTAAGGCGCACGGGTTCTGTGGGGGACCCGCTACTGACATTCTGCCCTTAACTAATTACAATGTATATTAATTGTCGAAATTTTCCTATGACAGCTGGCCTCTTGTAATGTCTAATGCGGCCGAATTGTCAAAGTAAATCTTAATATATAAACATCCAGTGTCATGATGTTTGTTCCCAATGAACTCTTCACCAAGGCTACCGATATTCACAAAAGTTGGCATTTATATGTAATTTCGTCCAATTTGAGAGATAGGATAGTTTATATTTCTCTATATGAAAAAGTGACATCCACTGCTGGACCCAGGCCCTGGAGGTTATGACAGAACAACGTCTGTCGGGTCCAATAGTATCTATTTAAATAGATCATTTTTTAATGAAACGCGCACAGACATTATAACTCAATATTGTTCACCGGGTGTATAGGCGCGAATATAGTATAGTGTTTGAGGGTAGATGCGGATTCGTCTCAAATCAGGGAACGTCGCAGCCGCCGCACTCCAGTCCACTCGTGACCACGACGCATGCAACTGCGTCGAAACGTCGAGTAAAATAACAAAAGTAAGCTCGAGCTTGTCTATGATTATATTCGCGCCTATATACCCGGTGAACAATATTGAGTTCTATGTAAATATTTAAACAAATCATGAAACTTTCGGATGGAACCTGGAAAGATGTTGTTTCGTCTTAGATCACAGTTGGAGTTTAAATAACGTTTCATCATCAGCCACATTACGTTCACTGTTGGACTAGTACTAGATGCAGTTTAGGTGAAATTCAAACCTAAATAAGATGATCCTCTGCAACTGACATATATCACATACACATGACATTGTCAATGTCACGCCAGTACAAACTGACAGATTCAATAACGAAAATGTACCTAACGTCAAATGAAAAGAAAGTTACACCTTCACCTTACCTATCACTCTTACAAAATCATGGCATACTAAATTGCAGTGATTGTTAAAATTAATTAACAACGTGTTTATTAATACAATCTCGTATCTTCTATTTCTCCTTAACAAGGCATCTATATAGAGTTGTTGATATCTAGTGCGATTCATATAAGTTTCAACCTTAGGAGGGCAGACCAGGGGCCAAATTCTAGTACACTCTGGTAGTTGCGTCGCTCTGGTATCGTAGCATCAAACGATGTGCATTGCTGATTTCGTTACTTTCATTTCACCGTCGTCCGTAGTAAAACAGCGATGCAGCAATGAGTTATAATGTTTGTGTGCGTTTCATTAAAAAATGATTGTTTTTATTTTCCGATGACAGCCACGTAGCATAAACCTTATGGCTTAGTAGTACGCATGTATTGTTTAAATTGCCAGCTTTTGTCAATCTATCTGTACGTGTGTATGTTATAGTAGGAACGTTTTCCATTCACATCTATAAATCTGGACCCAAGACACGAGCGATAGCGATTGTCCAGCCGCCGCCGACGGCATAAACAACGGGCGATAGCGGCAAAGCATCAGTATCGCTAAACTTGAATATAAACATTATATCGAGAGGCCCTAATTTGATAACCTCTTTAAATGATTGTTCTAAGTGTAATTGCTTTGTTCTTCTCGTGATAATTTGATGTGAAAAGCAGTTATAATAAGTAGGTACTGATGTTTTACTTTGTGTTATATAATCATATGAATTTATGCTTCAATTTCTGATGTTATTTTACAAGAGCATTTCCTTTTAAAGTAGCTGTCCGTCCCAGCTTAGCATGTATGCAATTTTGATAATAAAGATTTCTCTACTATATACACACTTCACGCCATTTAATCCCAAAGCGGGGTAGTCAGAGACACTTGCTAAGCAAATACGCGTAGTTCACCCAGCGTATTTAACCCAACGTAATAGGCGGTGAGCCCATCGGCGTTGTAGTGTTCACACAACATATGGTGCGCGGGTTTCATCACGATGTTGTCCTTCACCGTGCGAGCGTTGTGTTGTGTACATAGTCTCTGAAAAAGAGTCCCATTGGTACACGTCCAGTAGACGGACTCAAATCTTAATCTCGAATCGACATTATTCGCCATTACTGTATGATAATATCAAAATCTGTTTAGTAAAACATTACTAACAAGACCATAATGTTGGGCCCTCAACAATCACTTGGCCCCACAAGCCAGCGTTCCCCAATCGCAGTCCGAGCGGTAACGTATAGCTCCCTCGGGCCCTCTGGCGGGCTCGTATATCAATGCAGTAGGTATGAGGAACAGATTTGCTTGTTTTCATATAATTCGGTAGCGCCGTTTATTTTATATGGCTAAGAAGTGTTTGCTACTGATTTCTTTGACAAGCTTCATGTCAGCTGTCAGACCAATGACATTCACTGGACAAAGGCACGCCAAAACTACAGTTAACCCTTAATCAAACAACGGCTAGTATATTGCCAGATGACCAACACATACTTTGAACCTTATTGAATGTCTTCACTGGAATTATCTAAAGATTTCAGAGAAGTTATCACAGAATAATCACATAGGGAATGTAACACTACAGGACACATACATAACTATTTAAAAATTTAACAATAATTTTACATAAAAGCTAGATTTGATGAGAAACATCGCCCGGGTTTGCGTGATGGAGTTGTTCATTAGATTAACAAACGTCAATAGAGTCTAAAATCAATCAGAAAAACACATGTTTGATTAAGGGTTAATCTGTATGTCATAAAACCCAAAGTCCTACTGTCACTAATGTAAGTCGTACTGCCTCATCAACGCCCAGCCCAAACCCTTAAAACCCTAGAAAGCTGAAATTTTGCACAGGGGTTCCTTTTATGACGTTAATGTGAGATAAGAAGGTATTTTTCAAAATTATCCTCCAAGGGAGTAAAAAGGGGGGTAGAAATCAATATGAAAAAAACGTTAATTTTGGGGTTCTGGTACTAAAACTTAGTGGTAGTATTTTTGAATAGAAATTAATACTGAAATCGCGCGAATGCAACCGCTGGGCGTCCACTAGTACCTTATCATATTGTTAAAATCCCTAATAAGTTTTTTTCATAATAGGTACACTATGAACAAGCCTTGGGCCACCATCCTTTCTGATGCTAAGCAGCGATGTGGTCTACTCTGGAGCACACTTGAACGCACTTCTGCGCTTTCACGCGAAAACTGCGTAATTGATAATAATAAAACTTCGTACCTATACATATTCGTTCCCACGGGAATGTAATACCGAAAAACAGCTGGTATAGTCATAAAAATGGTTAACTGAGTACCCACGTAGTTTAGTTATTTCACAGTTTTTGTTTTTTATTATTTAGGTACTTCTTACAATCAACTAATTTACTTTATTCATGATCCGTTTTGTAGATGTGTGTATTTACAGACAGATGTAACCAAGTGTCGGAGTATCGATTACGGAAGTTTGCGCGATTTTGAACCTTAATGATGTTCTAATGTCCTGTGACTAATGCCATTAAGAAAACAGAATTACGATGCATGTTATTTGTCGATTTTCTTTACATTCGCGTTCATAATCCATAATAGTTTTGAGGAGATTTCTTAAAGTACAGGTAGGTACACAATACTTTTCACTATTAAGTGCTGGATATTGGTAAACGTCATTAATCGACTTCACGCAATCGAATTCACGAATCGCACAATGACAAACAAGTAATAGAGGGGGGGCATTAACCAAAAATCGAATTGGCAACACCACGCGATTCAATGAACACACCCCAAAACATTATTGTGCAAAAACCGATTATTTACCGTAGTGTAGCGTAATGCCCCTCGTCGGAGCAAAACGAATAAGTACGACCAGTTCATAGATAGAAGTAACACAAACGTACCGACCCAAACAGGACATGAAATATTGCTCCCGAGAGAATCCCCGGCCGGGATCCTACAGTCGCGCACACTTGCACAGAAGGGTCGTTCGTTCTTTGCAACGTGTACAATTATCGTGTTGGATGCCCGCGTCCCCGACTGTACGTAGAGATAACATACGCAGCGGAGTTGCCAAGCGCGGATGATATAAGAGAAAACGCTCGTGTTTTGTTTGCTTGTTCCGTTAAAAGAACTCGATATGAAGTTGTTTCTGGCAAAGTTTTAACGAAATTGGATCGCGGATTCGCGGCTTGTCGGATGCGCCGTTCGGAAAACTGTTCGCGGGGTGTTTGTTATTTTTTTTTTTTTCGTTTATATTCTGTCGTCGTGGAAATGTTACGAGTTATTTATTTTGTAATTTATGTGTAGCTGCAGAGACATAAATATTAGGTAGGTACGGGTTATTTTAACATAATCTAAAAAAATATATCTACATTATAACTAAAAGTCTATATAACTTTTACATTCATCATAAAGGTGGATGATGAATAAAATGTTTTGGAGACAAAGTCAAAGCCAAATTGTTTATTTCAAAATTAATTGTACGTGCTATTACACACGGATAAATAGTAGCATAACACAAAGCTTGATGACTCATGTCGGAAGGTACGATTTGACCCTTGAAAAAGAAATTTAAACGCACGCAAAAGTCCTAGGTCATTGATATTTCTAGGCTATCTGTTCGGGCAAAGATTATAATGTTGTGTCTATTGTGATTATCCATATTTGACTACGACGCAAGCAAATATGGATACTGACGTTTTTCCATCTAATGTTTTAGTCACTAAATAAAAAAATAAACACACCAACCTTGTGACTGATCTTAATGCACTTAAAGAGTACTTTCCGTTCCAACGTCGTTCCACTTACGAATAAATTGTACCAACAACTTTTAAAATTTGCAATGGAAATCGTGCACAAATTGCCCTAAACTGAAAATGTCGGACAAAACAATTGCGCAGCATTTTCCCAATGCTTTAATTCTATTCGAACGCTCAGAACGGCATTATTTTTTTATCGAGATGCTTACCTAAACTAAAAACCTTTCTCGCTTATAAAAATAATTGATTATCAACGCTGCCGTTTGGACTGGTGTATACCACAAGGTCGTATTGCGTTGTAATGGTGGTTGCATTTTGAACTGTTATCCTTCCTAATGTTCAAAGACTCAAAGCTCAACAGTTGAAACAATCGTCGTCAGATGCCGCGACCGCGATTGTACCATTTAGTTATCGTTCCCTCGATGAAATGATGAAAATACTCCAATTTTGTAACAAAATCAGTGTTCTTGATCGAAGGGATCTATCTGCTGTAGGATCTACAATACCCTCGGGGTGAAGGGAAAGTTTCATCACTGTCACCGGGATATGAGCCCTATTGCTCACGAAATAAGGCAGTGACGGAGGATAACATTATTAAAGGATAATGACGCTGTTCTTCGCTATACTAGACGGACAGGAAAGGTAGGGAGCCCGTAATAGGTAACAAACTTTTTATTATGTTACATGACATACATATAAGCTTCCAATTGCTGAATTTCAGAATCCAGAATTTAAGATATCTTGACCTGAATTAAAAGCAATAAAAGATACACAACGTTACTTGAAATAATCATTGGTACAACAATTCCACCTTTTAAGATTCCACGAAGCCGATGCGACGTGCTGAAAAAAAAAATGATACAAGTGAATCGTAACTACCTCTGCATGTGGCGTATACCGTACATGAAAATTAAGCAATTTGTGCTCTCGGAGAAGACCGATTATGATCCAAAAGTCTTGGAAGGTAGGAGGCAAATTGGCAATCCATCACAGAGCAATGCGTCGAGTAGTTATGGTTATAAGATTTCAATTAGGTTTTCTTGTCGCGACAGCCTTCCCCGCGACCGAGAGGCTCCACAGCTTTTTTGTAATGACGACGCCACTTTTCTTAACTGATGTCTTCATTTCGTCCAGGGCCTGACTTGGAATGCTCTTTTGGTATCGCCTCAAGCGAAAAAATCTCATAATATGTGTAAGTAATATTTCATTGATTTCGAACAGAACCGATGTTTGATGTCGTGTAGTTGTAATTGATTAGTTTAGTTGGTATCTTGTTACAGTTTTTTACTTGTTTACTTTTTAGTGTCGTTAAAATATTAATATATTTTTTAAATATGAAGGATTTTTGTGTTACCGATAATGATGAATTTTGTAAGATGCAAGGAATATCTCTAATGTACCTAATATTTCCTACGTTTTTTCCTTCTTGTTTGTCACGCAATCGCCATATTATAAAATAGCACAATCTACGTCCCACATACTCCCAAGGCCGGCCCTGGCACGCGTGCCTGCCCACGGAACCAGGTAGGTACCTACCCTATTTCGGGTCAAAATTATAACTTTATTATTGCTGGTGATTTTGGGAATTAATTTCCTGGGACCGAGGGCAAATTACAGAGTAGGCTCGAAGCGCGATGCCTCGGCCGAGAGACGAAAAACACTTTGCCGTACCGGGCCATTACCATTACGTCCACCTCGGGGACGACATTATGCAATCACTGTACATTGTGCCACAATCGTTTAACATAATATAAACGCCCGGTTGTTTACATAGAGTATTGTTAACTCGACAGTTTACATTTGTGGATATTTTACAAATGCGTAAGGCGAGATCGAAACAGATAATTTTGCCATTAGCTACTTAAATGTCTGCGAAGCGATAACACTGTGCTTTCGTTTCAAGTGAAACAATCAGTCGGCGGTGATCGTATTCGTTTCTTTCCGAGAATTGAGATGTAAACATTGGAAACATTCTCTTTAAAATAATAATTGTGTTTAAAATAATAATTTCCTCGTGAAACAGTCCGAAATCTGCTAAGAACCGAGCGCGGCTTGTTCGCTGCCGGTCGAAATTAGACACGAGAGTGTCCACTTCCAAGGAAATGCTCAGCCTTGGATGGTTTCGAAATTCCTGAGGGTTCATTATATCCATCATCAGCCACATGACGTCCACTGCTGGACGAGGGCCTCCCCCAATGATTTTCATAATCATTTGGGATGCAATGCCATTAATCGCCACGCTTGGCAGGCGGGTTGGCGACCGCAGTGGTGTTGTGGTTTAACCCACAGAGAGCGCTGCTGCCCGTTCTCTGGAGAGTTCCCTCGGTCGCCTTCCACGTCCCCTAAGACGGGAAAAGTTGGGCTGGGGTGGTGACACATGTATTCTATACGCCGTCACCACGCGGCTTATTATAAAAAAGTTTCGTGATTATTTCGTTCAAATTAAGTACAAAAAACAGCATATCATATAAAATATTGAATATTAGATTTTTTTTTATTTTCATGACTATAGCATTAGGTTAAGCCTCTAATGATTGAAAATATTTTGTACATAAATAAATAAAATTAATAAGTAAATCAATTATTTTTAATGAACAAGCGTTTGACCACCATTCTGACTGATGTCTAGCAGCGATAGTCCACGATGGATCATACTTGTTCATTAGGAACCTATTTGACCCCAGTGACTTGAAGATCTAAAGACAGGTAACGGCGCATGAAACACCAACCCAATCAGACGCTTAAATTTCCAAAAGCGATTGAAAGATAAGAATATTTCCTGAACTATTTATGATTAAAAAAAAACGTTAGTAGACTCGTATTATCTGAACAATTGCAAAGTTTCACTTACTCTCTACTCGCGTGCTATAACTTTAACCTATACAAATGAGCCGTATTATAGTGAATGCGAGACCACAATTAGGTCGTTACAACGGTACCTTATTACCGTAGTACCGAAACTGAAAATTTACACCCGGTCCCGAACTCGTTCAATTGATTCCGGGAAAACTGAAACCGTTGGTTTTTTTTTTACAAGAAATCCTACATTATAGCACCTAAGCATTTATAATTATGTACCGAACCAGATAGTGTTCTATCAGTTTTGATGATACTTTGTGTGTCACTATCGCATAGTTTTCAAAATCCGTGATAATCCAAAAATAAATAAGGTCATTAAATCTACAAGTTTTGTCTCTGTTCACGTTTTTTTTTATTACTATAAACAAGCGTTTGACCACCATCCTGCCTGATGTTAAGCAGCGATGTGGTCTACGATGGAGCACACTTGTTCATCTTTTAATCCTAAAGCGGGGTAGGCAGAGACACTTCATAAGCAAATGCCCACGGTTCACAGAGCGTATTCAACCCAACGTGACAGGTAGGACGTGATCCTTTCGCCGTTTTCCGGATTATAGTAATTATAATTGAACCTTATTGTTTTGTTTAATAAATAAATAAATAGGATACAGGTATATTCCCACAGGACGTAAAATTTCCCTTTGCCATAGTTATTGAATCTTTCGTAATAAGCAACTAACAATTACTACTGTATTTCTATAATAGATATGTAATTAACGAATAATTTATAACTAAAAGAAAAAAGAACCGATTTAAACCAGTAAAATTTGACATATGGAGCGTCTGTGTCGTCTGAGCGTCTGTCGGATACTTGACTTGTAACCGGGAGGTCCCGGGTTTGAGCTCGGCTACTGGACGTGTACCAATGGGACTCTTTTTCAGAGCCTATGTACGCAACGCAACGCTCGTACGGTGAAGGACAACATCGTGATGAAACCCGCACACCACAAGGTGTGTGAACCCTATAACGGCGATGGGCTCACCCCCTGTCACGTTGGGTTAAATACGCTTGGTGAACCGTGGGCAGGTACTCGCTTTAGCAAGTGCCTCTGCCTACCCCTCTTTGGGATTAAAGGCGTGAACTGTATTTTTTTTATATATTATGTGATTTTTTCAAGGATGTCATTGTCGGCACTGAACCAAAATTATATGGGACCAAACGGGAAGCACCGGCTTTCAAATAAAAAAAAACATCCAAATCGGGCGAAATTCACTCAGGCGAAAGTTCTGTGGTAACAAATATAAAAAAGTACAGACAAATTGAAAACCTCCTCCTTTTTTGAAGTCGGTTAAAAAAGCATTTTACTTAGACACCTTTAGCATCTAGTGTGAAAACATAAAGAATAAATCGTAATTACAGTACTTTATGTTAATAATAGACTAGTATATTGTAATTTAGCGTTTATTGTAATAACATGGCGCAATTGAACACTTAGACGTGGTATTTATCCTACCTTATATAGTTCCGTCACTCTTCCGCGCGTTCAGAACGAGAGAGACAACACTAATACTTAGTTAACGGTAGGTAGGTGTCAATTACTGTCTAGTTTTTAATAAAAAAAACTGTAACTAAATAGTAATTTAAGAATGTACCTAAATATTAGTTATATTAGCGGTATTGATAATTGAAGAGTGAGTGAATACAGAGGAAGTATAGAAAAGAAAACAACAGATAATAAGGTCTTTATGGGGTGGTATAAGGTATGGAGAATATAAGTTATGTCATAAAAGTTTCAACTCATTCAGGGCAATCCTGAAATACTCTTTTGAGTTGAAATACCCAAGTCTCACTCACTCTAGTTATAATCTGGACTCAGTAGGTCCATTAAGGGAAGTCGATTTTGTTTTTTAAGAGACGTCAAAGGAGGTTATTGGTTATTTATTGGTCGACATATATACTTTTTTACGGTTGCATTGCAAACTAAATAAAAAAATAGACCCCGAGCAAATGGTCTTAGAAACGTTGTTGGGCTCGTCAATATTAACAACTTTTACTATTGCAATGCGACATTGCGGGGAAATGAAAAACATGTTTTAAATCTTCATACAAAATGTTCTCCCGCGGCAAAAAAATGACTAATTTCTATGGAGATGAAGATTTTTATTTTTCATTTTCTTACTACAACAATATTTCTAAGACCATTATCTCGGGGTCCTTTTACACGCAGTATTTAATTTTGAGTGCCCTTCTGCCAACTATTATCGTACAGTCACGAACATCAATTTAACACCAAGTACAGTGAGCGCTGACAAAGTAATTTAACATAATAAATATTTATTAATTTCTATAAAAATAGCATCTGGCAATTAAGACGTATTACCGCAAGTCGGTTATTGATAATGGCTCACTTTCAATACGAAGGCATTTTTGCTGCCGTATAAGGGCCCTTTGCGAAGTCAAATTTACATGTATAAGTAATATTAAACAGTTATTAATATGGTTTCTTGTTAAAACATCCAGCTTGCGGTTGGCCGTTCGTGTTTTAAACGAGTAAGGCGTTATTTTTTTAAATTTTATTTTAAGTTTATTTTCGTACCTTATTATGGTTTATGTAATCTTTTTCGTTGTTTATTATATAAAATGCACAATTGTACATAGTCAACCACTTAATTATGTGCTCATTATCAACTGTCCTAAAACAATGAGACTTGAAATAAGCAATAAACAGCCTACCTAATTGGTAAAAAATCTGTAAATGAGACATTTGCATTTGATTACACTTTATTAATTCGAAAGAAATAACTAAAGATATAGAATCTGTAAGTGTGCGGCTAAAATTGGCACATTAAGCCTATTATAACACCTATAAACTGGACTAGTACTTACACTAAAATCTAATGATATCTAAATTAACGATACTGTTCGGTCTAACAAGGAAAACGAAGGGAAATTCGGTTAATTTGTCGCTTTATTAACCCAATTCCTGCACTCTCATTGTCTTAGTCTGTCCTAGTCAAGAAGTGTTCTCTGCACAGAGGCCGCGACAAGGACTCTATAAATATTAATCGCTAGTTCGACACATTCACGTTGAAATTTCGGGATAAAATATAGCATAATTATGTTATATCTATAAAATATATATGAAACTCGAAAGTCCTGACTTATTCATTCATCACTGACTCTACAACGGCCAGCCCAAACCCTTGAGCCTAGAAAGCGGAAAGTTTTAGCGCAGGGTTTTCTTTCAAATTTACGTGAGATAAGTGAAGGTTTTTTCAAAATTAATGCGAGCATTCGGTCGGATCTTACGACCCCCATAGCGAGAAAAGTTTGACTGGGGTGTTGTCACATGTATTCTATTCTATTCGCCGTCACCACACGGCTGGTGGTGTATATAATATATTTTTATTGAAATTAATACTGAACTACGCGAATAAAATTGCCTTCACATTCGACGATTCGATATAATCTACATAATTATATTGTATGCTTTATGAAAATTTCAGTCGTTTTTCTTGAAAGATTAACTAAAATTCATACAAACTTTCGCGTTTATAATTTTTGTAGGAATATAGTAAAATAATAGTCCAAAAATAACATTCGCAATCGGCGAATCAATGACTACTATAACATAACTATAAAACCTTATCTTCATGAGATATCTCGCAAAATGAGCAATAAATTCGGAACATAGCTGGCATGCAACGGCGATAACTATCTTTCTCTTTCACTTGAGCTATTTGTCTACAAAACCCTAAAGAAATTGAGTCCATACAATACTGGCACAGAAGTAAATTCATTGACTACTCACTAGACAAAGTAAATGGAACAGTCCAACTGAAAAGTGGCCTCGCACTGCATAATATTTATTAAGCAAGACGTCGCAATAAACAAACTGGTCGTTCCTTTAACTGCACAAAACTTAATATCAATTCGCGTGGAATAAAGTGAGGTAATAGAAAATATGAAGGAAACACTGTGATTGTAACAGTCGGCGAGGTCAAGCGTTTTTTTACTATGTCTTTTTTGTGGGTTCCGTAGGATTTTTCCTACCCGAATCACCCTCACACTGCTCTGTCACACCAGCCCCCCTAGCACAGCGCTCCAAGAAATAACTGACAAGACATATAACGCGCTGCGATTTGTTGAAACTAGCTGAGTCGCACAAAGCGTGACATAGCAGCCAATCAGAGCGCGTATTTGTTCCATGTCATGTCTTTCTTGGGGCGCGTGCTAGGCCTGCAGTGCGAAGGTTAGGAAATACTTTTACTAACATTCACACTGTCAATGAAGCAGTTTAAAAATAAATAATAAATACACTTCACGCCTTTTAATCCCAAAACGGGGTAGGCTGAGGCACTTGCTTTATAAGCAAATGCCCACGGTTCACCAAGCGTATTTAACATGAAGCAGTTTGACATGCATTAAAGTTGTTCAGGCGACAACAACGATAGTAAATAGCAAGGGTAGAGATGTTTTATCTGAAATAATTATCATCATACTTTGTTCTTTTTTATATCAACACGATTAGAGAGAGACAAACGTTACCTGAGAAGAGATCTGTATTTGAGAGTATTTTCTTCATACAGATCTAAGCGTTTTACTCTCTTAATGACATCTAACTTACACACTAAATCGTAAATATATAATTGCATAATCAAGCTTCCACCTCTACTTCACAACAATTCTCATTAAACAATAGTAATAATTACATAGAGTTAATTCATTATCTATACTTATAATAATATATAATAAAAGCGTTGCAATACAATAAAAAAAATGAAATTTAATAAAAATGACAATAAAAAAAAAACGCACAATGATGAGTTTTCTAAAAAAAATATCCGTCAAAGATATTAGCGAAACGTAGGAGATGCAACTATGCACTTAGTCTATGATTGTTCATGTTTTTCTCTCGCACTTTTTCATAAAGAAATCTACTCAGTGCACTGCGGAACCCAAACTATTGCAGTTTATTGAATTGACGGTCGACGGCGACGTTAATTCGCTACGCTCCGTGCTTTGCAAGACTAGATATTACTACTGCATTGGACCGTCATATACTGATCTATTTCAACGAACAAACCGAGTAAACTGGCTCAAGTATAACTAAAATGTATACCTCAGCCTGTCAATTAATGGTACATTGTAAAACGCCCATGAATAAAATATAAATATATTTGCAATGAATATTCTAGTAAGGCGGTAGACGTTAATAGATTTTGTATTAGTTTTTGAGGATACTATTTTATCTATTATTAAAACGGGGAGAGGTTTCTTTTTTTCTAAGTTTCTTTCTTACGAATAAACTAACAGACTACGGGACGGATTTCGGTAAGAATGCTACATGGCATTGGCATATATTTTACCGCAAAATTAACGCGAGTATGGAATAAGCCGTGGGTGCCACACGAAATAACTAATAGATATGATTGGACAATATGTTTTGGTGTCAATGGAATGAGTAAGACGAGTTATTCCCATTTGTTCTGTAAAACAAGACGTTATTGCACAGCAGTGTTCGTCCTTATCCTTCTCTAGGAAAAGTGGGAGAGAGAAACGTGTTCTAATAAGACATACTAAAAGAATGTATGTCAAGCGAGGTAATTGTGCTTACACTATAAATTAAATTTTACATAATACAAAACGCGCGTAAAGTTGCATTTGCCCCGTAGTTGCAAAGGCCCCAGTTGACTTTACCATTTTCAACGACTCATAAGTTCAAAAAGTCTCTTAAATTCTTAAATTTCCGCATTTTTTTTTCAGTAGATCTTTAAACACGCATTCGACTGCAACTTAACAAAAACTGTTAATCCATCAAAATCAACGAAATTCTTCCTGAAATAATTAACAATGTGCCCCACAATTGTGTGAAAAAATCACGATATCTTAAAACCCATCAATTTTTGTATAATTGCACAAGATATCTTGATGAAAAGATGAATTGAGAACATCGAAATAACTATAGAGAGAACTGAAAGCTTATAAATCTTTGCTTAATTTCGTACTTACTTTATATTAGCGCGAGTTCGCAAAAACTTAACTTAGTTACCAGCTCACTATAAGTTTTGTGTACAGCACCTAAATTCCAAGAACATCTCGCCGCTTATATTCTGCACAGCAAAGTGCTTTTCCTCTATCTGTTGTACAAACGATGCGCTTTAAAAGATTAAATTGCTACTTTATCTAAATTGACCTGCTTGTTTAGTGAATTGTGCTTTTATTTACGCTAGATACTTCTGTATATCGTGGCTCTAACAGACTAACTCACTCATCATGGCAAGTTAGCTGAAATAGCACGGTATTAAAATTACATATTATTTCTAAAGGTCTTTCGGCTATTATGGCTTTGACTAAAAAGTTCTTTTTCTCCTCAATAGTTTGATACAGTAATTTTTTCAAATCTTCTCAAGAAACGTGCACGAAGCACCTATTTTACCTACCCAACTTATTCAACGTAGGTCGTCGGTAGGTAACGTTTTCAGGGACCTTGTTCCTCTTAGTAATGACAGATGGCGCTACCTAGTGTATTAAGGGGGATTAATGGTAACGAAATGACTTCGTTGCTCGCAGTCAGTATTGAAGGTGACAGTAAATTGTTTTATTGTTTGTTTAGGTACATGTTACAAAAGTGTCTGAACTTTAAATCACTTACCCACGTAATAAAAATCGTACTAAAATATAACTGAGAACAGAAGTCACCCTGGACACCCACTAGCGACTAGATAAGAAGTTTTTGACAGTTTGAAAATTCCCAATTTAGGAAATATTCAAAGCGCCATCTAACAGACATCCAGAACCCATTACGTTTAACACAAACCTCCCCAGAGACCTTCTTACACCCGAATACGGATTATTAATTGCATCTAGAGTTTTTTTTATTTATTTATTAAGGTTCACCAACAGCAATCACATTTATACATGTATTTCTAAAAAGAAAATAAGAAAAAATACAATAAAAACAAAAATGGTTGGCTAATTATAGGTAATCACCACATGCTTAACTTAAAATATCACTGGGTACCTACTTAAATAACTAGAAACAAAATGTTACACAAATATTGAAATACTATCTACTCAAGCTTTATTATAAACACTTTATTTTTAAAAACGAGGGCTGAATCGTGGTTTATGTCGACGTGGCTTCCAAGCTGATTGACAAGCTTGCACATTCTGGGTATAGTAGAGTTATAGTTTTACGACACTGAGCTAACAGATTATTCAATAAAACTGTTTATTGCAACGATAAAAAGACGCGCGTGTAGTTATTTCCTACATACGTACGCGTAAGTAACACTTTGCCAGTGCCACTTTCCTCGGCTCGGTTGACCTCTCATTACACCGACCTTTGCGCCTCATAATCAAGGCGGATCCATCCATCATCGTCACCCGTGAATCATTCGGTTTCTGAATGAAGTCATCATATAACGCCTTGCTTTCTTGTGTTTCTCGTTTTCTTACTTTACACTCACAGTTATTTATTTGTTACGACACGAATATTGAAACATCTATGCTGATGGCATGTTAAAGAAAAACGTCGACGATGAATAATTAAGAACCTATTATATCTGTTCAGCCGCGATCGTGGTGATGAATAAGAAGAGATGGATGGATTTCGTGAATACGAGATGACATGAAGGTGAAAAGATAGCGTGAATGAGGTGGTGAAGGTCTCCAATAACGGGAAAATTTCAGACAGGTCCTGTAAATTTTTTTAGGTAAAGATATGTTGCGTTGCAGGCAATTGTATCCATACAAATTCAAATTCATTTATTTCATCTTTATAAGTGCTATAACATACATATATACAGTAGCATAACACAAAGCTTGATGATCGTCATTTATGACTTTAAAACAAAAGTAATCGTCCCCGGTTCGAATTAATTTCTTTTACTGGCCAGAAGAACCGGGAAGAAACTGAATCATTTCAAATCGCCAAGGCAGTAAGTGCTAAGTATACTTAACATACATATGACTTAATACAGTGAGGAATATAAAATTTGGGTCATTAAGTTTTATTTATTAACCAACAAAAGTTAGCAATACAAATACCTAGCGGGATTCTCCGATAGATTGACCTACTTTTGGCATATCCATTGTTCTCCTATTATATTACCGTTTTTTAAATCGCATAGGCACACTTGATTCCTCCTTAAAAACCCAAGGAAAATTTCAAATAATACACTTTCATCTGTGTAAGTACGTTAGTATGGATATGACCGCAAAGTACGTCGATCCATTACAAAATTGCAGACGAACAACCAGCAGAATTCATTAACTCTCAGTAACATAATCCAAATAGATATTCAGAGCCACGATCCCTCTCCCAAGTGACATGAGCAAGCTAGACGGAATTATACTGCCGACTTCAAAGCCCAAGGCAGCCGTTTGTTTTAATACAATATCCAACTATCCGTCTCCCTCGCACGCAAATTGATACAAATCATCCTGTCCCTTTCACGCATCGGCGAAATAACTCTTCATAACGAGTCAAACTTTGACAAAACGGAGCTGAAATCAAGGTCACTGTGATGAGTGGGTATGCTAATAATGTACCGCTTTGATTAATTTATGGCATATCTTTTTTTATTTCACAACGATGATGTTTGAGGCGACAATAACAGAAGTTGTCGATTTTTGTCACATTTTGAAAACGCCGTCCATGTCATTTTTGACAACATAATTTACGTTTTTAGGTTCAACATTGAAATGTTATGTCATATTTAAAAAAGGACCTTCACGGAAACATATCCTTTCAAAGAAACAGCGCCAAGTCACGAAATCACAAACGAACCGATAAACATAAACGAATATTATTTACTGATTTACAAATATTTCATGTCGCATCAAAACTTGTTCGAGCGGTAGTAAAAGGTAGAAAATTAGAAGTAAATTCAGCTCAGCCACAGAAGCGCGCTCCTCTTAATCACTTCTAATTTATTTAGACCCTTTGAAGTAGACTGGTTCATTTATACCTGTCCCGTTCACTCCCGAGCGGGGGCGATCGCGCCGTCCCGCTCCGCGTGAACATTTTTAATTAAAATCGTCGGGAGAGAATTAGAAATTATATTCTATTTTCAAAAGTTGTTTGGCGGTTTGTCGGGATAACGTGTTTTTTATGAGCCCCAGGCCGCGTCTTTGTTTTAACTGCCGAGGAATTGGCTAAATGGACTTTGTTCTAAACTGTGCCCCTGTTTACCTCAGATCTTTATTCATTCCTGAATTTTTAGAAGTGGTTTTTGTTTACGCGGTGTTCTAGTTTCTATTTAATATGTTGGTTTTATATTATAAAGATACGTGAAAAACACTTTTGGTTCTTACGCTGGATGCTTAAATTTTAGACTAGATTTGTTAAATACACATTATATCAACAGAGGCTTCACGCTATTATTTTATAAACTTCACGTTCAAATTCTTAAAGGTGTGGACAGAACGGACGGATACATTACCTCCTAGTTCGGTTGGCATTTTCATATTCAAGTCACGGATGAATAGGTACCTAACAAGCTAGTAAGCTGCATCGTAGACCACATCCCTGAATAACACCAGACATGACGGGGGTCAACAACTTCTAGCCTAAAAATAGAGGATAGAAGAAATGTGGTGGTTATCAGACCATCACCCAACAATCCAATCTCCCTTTCTACAAACCTGCATCTTTTCTCTAATTATTTCAAAACCTCTGGAGACATCTTTGCCATTTAAACTGCTACTACCTACTTAAGCCTACAAGATGGCGCCTCCTCATCCTGTCCTTTGTAACTGTTCTGGCATCAGAACAGCTCATCCCACGCGCTCTCAGCTCGCGACAGATTCCCTCCTCCGAATCGTTGAAACTAATCCAAAATTGAAACGTCTCAGAATATCATTACATGTTAGCCTTATCCCCTCGCAGGTGGCCTGAACGATGACGACGGAGACAGCGGCAAGCGGCGGAGGTCGCGCACCAACTTCAACAGCTGGCAGCTGGAGGAGTTGGAGCGGGCGTTCCTCACCTCCCACTACCCTGACGTCTTCATGCGGGAGGCGCTCGCGATGAGGCTCGACCTCAAGGAGAGCAGAGTCGCTGTGAGTACCTCAACTGTATTAACAACCTTGAGGGTGCCTAGTGTACCATATTCACCTAAATCTATGACAGTTGTGTATTATGTTCTATGTCCAGCAGTGGACATCAGTGGACTGATAATATTATGATTATGACGACTACTCTGATTTCCCGTTTATTTCTATTCTGGTTACTTGGTGACGTATTTACTTGGTGAGTATAGTATTTATTGTATTAATTTGTGTTTCCACGAAAGTGTTAAAAACACATGGTTCTTGACGAAAATGATCACTAATGAACGCGAGTAAACAACATTTCTCAAATGTTAATAAAAAAAGTTATTTATTGCAGTAGTTTGTTGTTACAATTATCTTTTTACACAAGTGTAAATATATGCCAGAGTCACCATTTGAGCATAATAATAAGCACATGAGACTTCGAGCTCGTTTTAGTCCACTATAGGCAGTGTTATGTGATAAATCAGGCTTTGGCTATGGAATATAATACAGGATTAATAACTCTGACGGTTAAGTTTCCAAGAATCTTACTTAGCGTTGGAATAAGTCACTAAAGCAAATTGATGCAGTATTTCTAATTTCGCACACAAAATTAATCTCCCATTAATTTTGTGTACGTGAATATTTGTCACTAAACCACCGATATATTTTCATACACAACACCACCGCCGAAGATTTCTGAATGAAGCAGTCTATTTCCGTAGTCCCACATCGCCAACTATACAATGGTAACGAATCGCAGGAAACGCTCAAGTATGTTGTCTTATGAGTGTCAGAATTATGGGCATTTTCGTCACACAACGCATCGTGTGGAAAGGCACTGGAAGTCGTCGGCGGCGGCGCTGCGTAGGTACCAATTCGTCACGGATGTTAACGGCAGGACCTTCTCTTTGACATCTCGCGTCAAACAGTTATTAAACACTATATTTAGACGAGAGCCGCACTAACTAAACGTCTTAATCTCCACAACTGTCGAATAAAGAGAGCGGCCTGAGCTGTGGCGAATCGTCGAGAATGAAATTGCAGACAACGGACGGCGAGTATGGTGTTTTCTGCGCCCGCGCAGCCCGCGCGCCTCTAGAGAATTATTTCCGCATTAAAGTTTATCGCGGTTTAATCTAATAGGAGCTTGTCTCTAAATAGCTCGACGCTGAGATTACTGTTGAACGTACCCTTTGCAAACTAGGTGCGTATGAGTATGAATTATGATAATGTAACAACTAGGCTCTATTAATGACCACGTACTTACATTGCAGATAAATGACGTATGATTAAATCGTTAGATACATTATGTGTTAATTCATAGTCATTTTTTAAACATTTGTAAATTATTATACCTATGTAGAGATTCCTCTGTAAATTCTATTATGCTGTGTTACAATAGATCTTTGGCATATCAATAAAAAAAAAACGTAACATACACATATCAAAAGTGTCTAGGGATCAAGTACATTTTAGAAGATTGCAATCAAGAATATATTTTACTAAAACTGAATTCATTCATAATGTATTCAAAATGTGATGATAAGTCATTGATACAGGCATGGGTAATTAGGTAGGAGACCAATCCAAAAGATTAGATTTGATTTAAATAAATTAGATTTTTTTAGAGCTAAAAATGTTCTTGATCCTTAGACACTTTTGATGTGTGTATGCACGTTTTTTTATTTATATGATTTCTAGACAACATCTGTGTCCCCCATATCCAGTTTTTCTTTACTTTGTGTGGTTAGTCCTATTAGGTAATAGTAATGGTGACTAGCACACACATGTATTGTTATATGAAGCATCCATCATAAGACTTGGATTACACTTAAATTCCATGAAAACTTTTCAGCCAATAAAATTGTATTTCCAATATTATCAAACTTATCCACAGAAGATGTCTACGATTATTCGGTTCAGTAAAAAGTATCGTATCAAAGTAAAGCAATAATGTAAAGCTGGCTGGCAATAACGGTTGCGGAAAAGTAGAAAAATAACAAACATTTTGAAAATCGAACGCTCCTTGCCGTTCAATATGGATGAGACCCTTTTCCCTTGGTCCTTTCGGGGCTAAGCGGCCTTTTGGGACGCCCCTGACCAAAAGTTTTTTATACCCAGCTTAGTAATATTCCACTTGAGATCATGCTGATTTGAATCGACCTTTGGGTTACGATTCTCTGCTTCCGCTTTGTAAGTTGCTACATATTTTATTCATTTAAGTAATGGAAGAGTACTTTCTAAGGCATTTGTAATGTTGACCGTAGTCCTGACGGCAGCGTCGTAAAGATTTTTATTATCTACTCTATAGCTACTTTTGTTCGTTTCCAAAAACAAAAATTCACAAATACCTACGGTTCACCAAGCGTACTTATTAATTAATTTGCGTCGTAAATTAATAAGTAATAAATAAATAATTTGCGATGTACAATGAATATCCCCTATATTACAGAGCGTCCAATTTTATATGGAATCCTCCATAAACAATTTCTATGAAGCATAGATTATATTATTTTCTATAAAGTTCTAATGGTGCCAACATTACGATTAAAAATAACACCGCACAAGACATCCAAGTACATGACAACATTTACAAAGCATTATTTGTAACGTGTAGAGAAAATTCGCCTCTATAATAAGTGCTTAGCCTCTATTGTGGCCCCTATCGTCCGGCCATCTCTCTCCTCTGAAACACGGTCTATCCCGGACTCCTAATAGTTGGTATAAATCAAAAGATTGCAATCTCCTCGGCACTCTGGGGAGGCGAGCGAGACGGCAATATTGAATAGCATAGAATTAAATCGCCGGGTCAGATAAGGACGGGTATAGATTCCGTGCTCCGACCTCGCTCGGCTCGTAGGGACGTCACAATTCGATTACAGCTCAATAAAGTTAAAGTGACTTGTTTGCGTCTATAAAATGTCTGTTTTTTTTTCTCTTTTTATTTCTTTCGCTTGATTTCTCCATTTTCTTTTCGAGCTCGTGCTGCGGTTGTTTTTACTCGTTTATGTTTTCGATGCGTTTAAAGTTGAAGTTTTTTGGTACTTCTAGGTGTCTTCTTGTACAGTGGAATGTTTGAATATAACTTTTTTTTCGTTTTATGTCATCATCATCATCATCAGCAACATAACGTCCACTGCTGGACGAGGGCCTCCCCCAATGAGATCCGTCATTTGGGGTGAAATGCCAGTAATCGCCACGCTTGGCAGGCGGGTTGGCGATCGCAGTGGTGTTGTGGTTTAACTCACAGAGAGCGCTGCTGCCCGTTCTCTGGAGAGCTCCCTCGGTCGCCTCTTACGACCCCCATGACGGGAAAAGTTGGGCTGGGGTGGTGACACATGTATTCTATTCGCCGTCACCACACGGCTATGATATGTGAATATATAAAAAGATAAATACACGCATTTTACTACAGAGCGTAGTACGCAGAGCCATATTCAATTGCCCAAGGTTCACCAAAGGTATTTAACCTACTGTGAATGTGATCAATGGGGAATTTTCTTTGACCTTTTTCTGACAGATTTCATTTCAGGGCGGTCAACTGTCATTACTGTCAAAATTAGTTTGGAAACTTTCCGACAGATGTTCTCCGCTCGAAAAAATTCGCAACACATTACAAACCCCATTAAAACATAATGTACGTTATCCATGTGAAACGAAAAATATTTTTTTAAGTTCTAAAACTTCAAAAGAAGATTTTTTTAAACTCTGTACAACGTAGGTATATGTGAGTAATTATTATCTTTGTGTCGTATTACCACAAAAAATACAACCCAACAGAGTAACCGTGGGCGTTCATACAATAAACAGCACATTCTCTGTCTGAAAATTGCAACATTAAAACCAAATATCATCCCTTAAAACCGTGCTCCTACCCGGAGACGCCGTAAGGTGGTAGTATCGGCTGAGTTTTAAAATTCATGGCATAAAATTTACATTTATATGCCAATTTCACCAGCAGGGCGCACACATCTGTAAGGCAGACGGTGCAGCCCTTGGTACACCCCTTGAATAAGAAAAAAAAATACGCGGCCAAGATCGAGCTGAAACCCCGCGAGGGTTCCGCCGGGAAATGGTATTTTTTTGCAATTTTCTAGCGTCTTTACACAACACAGATTGTGAAAAGACAACTAGGTACCTATTTTATTATTTTTTGGATTAATTAATTACTAATTTTCGTAAAGTTAACTTTGAGAGGCCTATGTCCAGCAGTGGACAAGTATGGGCTGATGATGATGATGATGAAGCAGTACTTTCTAAAATCTTACATGCCTAAATATACTTTAAATCGTTTTAAAAATACGTAATTCACTACCGTTTTAGAAGATAATAGTATATTCGGTAAGACCATATTCTATTACAAAAACAAGTTATATATATGTATGTCCGAGGTTCTGCCCATAAAGTCAACGTTTTACCATTTGGTGTTTGTAATACGTCTCGTTACCGTCCTATTGAACCCTAAAAATGAAAATTGCCTAACATTTCGCGGCTGAGAGGCGGAGGTTCAAATAAAGAACACACTAAACGAACGCTTAGGCCACGGGATGTGGCTAGAATATAAAATTTTTAGAGCCCAACTTTGTCTCACTCCCTCCATTTGCTTTTGTAATATGCCTATCCCTTTCTGCCCGTTATATCCTTGAGTGAGGTTGTCCACGATTTATATTGGAATTTACTCGCAATATGGTGGACAGAGTAACACTTTTACTTAATGTATCATCAAGAATAATAAATATATTTCACGCCTTTCAATCCCGAAGCGGGGTAGGCAGAGGCACTTGCCTAGCAAATGCCCACGGTTCACCAAAGGTATTTAACTCAAACGGGACAGGGGGTGAGTCTAGCGCTGTTATAGGGTACACATACCTTGTGGTATGCGGGTTTAATCACGATGTGGTCTACGATGGAGTACACTTGTTCATTAGGTACCTATTAACCCGCGACTTCAAGAGCTAAACTGCTGTCCTAGGAAACGTGATCCTCACCATCATCAGTCACATGACGTCCACTGCAGGTCAAAGGCCTCCCCGATTGATTAACACATGTATTCTTTTCGCGTGGACAAATATGGGCTGATGTTGATGATTATTCTTTTCGCCGTCACCACACTGCGTTGGAAACGTCACGTCTCCGAATATTCAGTCTATCAAAGACTATACTTAATATAATCTATATCTATAGTATAAAACGAAGTCGCCTCTGTCTGTCCCCATAAATGCTTAGATCTTTAAAACACAACGGATTTCGATGGGGTCTTCTTTATTTTTCATTGTTAAGGATTGTGGAACGCCGCCCAAAACCGCATGACGTGGAAGGAGGGGAGAGAGGCCTTTGCCCTGCAGTGAGAAAATAGTGGCTCAGAATAATAATAAAAAAGTACCATGAGGCAGAGAGACTTTCTCGAGGATCACCAACGTTTCAGCTCCTTTAGAAAAGCGCTCCAAGAACGCCAGGACAAGACATACCAGCCACTGCGATTTGTTGAAACAAGCTGAGTCGCACGATGTGTGACATAACAGCCAATCACAGCGCGTATTTGTTCTATGTCGTGTCTTTCTTGTCACGTATGCTAGGGGTATTGAAACATTGGCGAGAAAGTCTCTCAGCCCATGATACTTAACAATGAAAAATAAAGAAGATCACATAAAAATCAGTTGCGTTTTAAAGGTCTAACCTTGATCTCTGCTGATGTAACCTTGTATATAATATACACGTCACGCCCGTTTCAAGGCGAGGAAGAGAGAGAGAGAGATAGATAGAGTCACGATCCTACCAAACTCTTCCGCATCCATCCATCTCTTCAAACACACTCGCCGGTTTTTCCGACATCTTTCCATTACCAGCAAACCAACGAACTTCAATTACTAAGTGCAGCTAGCTAGCTTTAATAAAATGCTAAGCACCTAATTACCGGCGAACTTTCTTCATCGTACGGTAAAGAACTAAGTCGATGTAAATATGGCAAAAACATATAACAAGTTTGACTTCCACTACATAAATGCTGATAGCACGTGGGACACTGGCTCTTGGTGCTCTTCATACGATGCCATTAAGACCATAACAGTCGCTTAAATGAAGCAATCATACACCCCCTCTCGTCTGTAATGAACCCGCCCTGTATATCGTGGTAATTAGCAACTACTGGTCTGAAAAGTAGACCGGTATGGACTGCACTTGGTCAGACGGCGTGGTTAAGACAGTAAAATGACACTTACGGTGCATATTCTTTGAGAGGATTTTGGTGTGAACTGGATTTTTTTTAACTTGCTGACTCGGCAAACGTTTACTGATAAAAAGTTTCCCTACACATAAATCCTAAAAATCACTCTATTAAAGAAAACCGCATCAAAATCCGTTGCGTAGTTTTAAAGATCTAAAAGCATACATAGGTACAGGCAGCGGTTTTGTTAAACGGTTTTTTATACTATGTAGAGGTATTGAAGTTACAACTTTACTAACAAAAGCTTATCAACCAAGCAGGGGTAACGAATAAAAATTATCCAAAGAATTGACATAGCAAAAGCCCCGTGAATCCAATTTATACGAAAACCCATCGTCACCCCCGCGCGCAGTCAATAGATACCTACTTACATCGATAGAAAAGATTTAGGGTGTCTTATTTACCGTGCGCCACGACTATTTTACACTGAGCTTCGAGCTTAAAGAGGCGTGGTATAGACAAAGCCACAAGGTTCTGAATTCAAGCCTGATTTGTTGAGGAGACAACCGAAGTAGGGGAGTTTGAAAGAACCCCGTATTGTGGTTATACACCTATTTCCACAAATTGTTCTACGAGTGAGGACGTTTTTAGGGTAACGTACGCGTCTTTTTTTTATGAAATTCACCGTACTGTGATACTATGAGATGTGGAGCTCTTTTTATGAAAGTCTGAAATTATCACTTTCTGGTGAATGTGATGTTCTTTGATTCTTGCTGGCTTGTTTAGATTGCCCTGTCACGGGGGAATCAAATGGCTGTTTTTTTTCCGACTCAGCAACAAATTGGATGTTTGAGGGGGTGTGAATTTGTTGATTTTCCCATTTTATTGTCCTGTTTACTTTTGTGGTTTGAACATTATTACATGGATATTTTGTTTAGTTTACGAAATATCTAAGTAGACCTAATAAAATTAGCTGCATGTATTTACATCGTCAAAATACGATTGGATTTCAATAACCTTTACAATGCTCCGAGTACATTATCTATGATTATAACGGAATAAAATATGAGTAATATCGGGCAGCACAGCTTTGCTAGTTCTCAATAAATCTAGGTATATATAAAAGAAAGTCGTGTTAGGTACTCCACTTATAACTCAAGAACGGCTGAACCGATTTAGCTGAACATTGTCAGGGAGGTAGTTTAGAGCCAGGAGAAGGACATAGGATACTTTTTACCCAGATCCTGTTGGTCGCGTCGCTATATAGACGGTGTTATAGTTTGTATGAAATACTGAAACTACGCGAATGAAATCGCGGGGCGTCCACTAGTATATGATAAAAATTGCTATTAGAAAAGTTTTCGACCTTTTATCGAAGTGTTTGCGGCCGAAGTACCTTATAATAATATTTCTACATCGTTGTTGCCAGTTTCCTGAAAAAGTATCAACTTCATCAACTAGGTACATTACCGATTTCAAGTAGGCACTTTTGTTTGAAATTTTCTGTCCTTAACAGGTAAGGACATGGTTTGTAATAAGTTGAATGTATTGAATTTATTTCATTTCTTTACTTGGAAAATACGTATTAGTAACTTTATTAGTGAACTGTATGGAACGAGCAGGCACCCCTAACACAGGTTTTCTAAAGACTATATAAAAACCACTTTGATAAATATAGATATTTTGTATTGCCGAGCTTCACCCTTTGAGTGAAATATAAGGTACCTACAATGGGTACATGTCTGCTCTTCCACCTTAAGGTTGAAATCTCAGACCAAACACAACTCGACTTGCAAGCCGTACCTTCACCCTGTCTCTTTTCAATCAAAATGTATGGAAATTTATGTACTTCTGGATCCATACTGTCACTTTTACTACTAATTTGACAGTTTGGATGGACAGACTACCCATAATGGATGGACACATACCCTAATACGCAGTAAGGGACAGAAGATATTGTCTCCTACCCTACTCGTGCAAGTTTTTGATATTGCTGTCTCGTTTATTCTAAACGTCAGTTTGTCTAGTTGTTTTTGGTCTGAGGTACCCATGTGAATGTCAATGGACATACATACATACACTTCACGCCTGTCTCCCAGAGGGGTAGGCAGAGACTACAGATCTCCATTTGTCACGATCCCGACATACCCCTTTCGCTTCATCTACATTCATACATCTTTTCATACATGACCTCCGGTTTCGAGTACTTTTCACGCCACCTTCGGTCATTGGACATTGAAGTTCATTCACTTATCGATGTTTTAGTGACACAGGAAGCGTCAACAAAACTGACAAACATCTTCTCCGACCGTTTTGTACATGCACCTACAAGTGACGCCGTAGCCGTGACTGTACAAAACAACCTCCACAGCCTATCTAATGATCTCTTGCTCCCTCCCGCCCGGGGGGAGAGAGACGCAAGACTAATTAGAAAGGGTCCGACGCCGATGCAACCATCCCTTATCAAATGGTTTTCGATTAGAGAATCCAATTTATGGGGACTGTTTTGGAGATATGGGTATTTACATTATATTATACATATGTATGTAAAAGTACATATTGTAAGGGTGGGGAGTTGGTACAGTCAAGTTGAAAAATCTCCATAGAAAGGAATAGGAACTCTTGGACTTAATGAGACTTGCTTTGATTACATATTTATGAATATGGCTGTACACTTTGATCGCTTAATATTTTGAATTGATTTGTATAATTTTATACGAATTTATTTAGAGCTTGCGGTATACTGTATTACCTACTTCATATATTGGGAATGTGAGTGCGAACAAGCATATTAAACGTGTTTAAATGTGGATATATACAAAAATTATTTTCTTATCCAACATTTTCCACAAAACTTATGGTCACACAAACATTTATAACAAAAAAAAAAACTCTGTTCAGGAAAATAAATGACTTGCCGGAGTCTGTGTTTCCTGCGCAGTACTGTCTGAAGGTTTTCAAGTCGCGGGTGAATAGGTACCTAATGAACAAGTGTGCTCCATCGTAGACCACATTGCTGCTTAACATCAGGCATGATGGTGGTCAAACGCTTGTTCTTAATGATAAAAAAACTGTCATTGAAATCGCTTTTATTTGCTGAGTAAGAAACAGTGGGTCTGGGTCTGATATTTTTGAACGACAATTTTTTTTACATTAGGCAGACATTAGACGCTCATGCAAGCGTCATTCAATTCCATCAGTCATGATTTATGAAACGACTACTAATACTAATTCAAACATCATTCACTATAGGTATTAGACGATAGGAAATCCGTCAATCACAATCATGATTAGTAAAACTGAGATCAAAATGTATCGTCTAATGTCTGCCAT
>SJJU01002179.1:0-45643 GCA_012932125.1 Conopomorpha cramerella | reverse complement strand
CATTTTTGGTTGTTCGACTAGACGAAGATACTAGCTAGGTCGTTAAAATCATAAATTAAGATATTGAAATACATTGGTTGTTCAGATCCGGGAGCTGGGCTATGAGATGCCAAAAGAAGAAGACATGGACACCGAACAAAATGCTGTTATCACCGACATCAGCAGTTCTGACGAAGATGTACGTACAAACAACCTGTCATTTGCGAAATATGGATTTAAGACAATAATCATTGAAGTATTCTAACCTTTGATTGCAGAAGTCTGTACTAACTTATAATATTGCTTTGTTGTCTTCATGCTACATATAAAGTGATCAAAGTAAGTACGTTTCTTTATTTAACAACAACAGCTTTCAACCGACTTCAAACAGCAGTATGTTATTAGTGTTAAATCGACGGTATGTTTTTTGTAAGTTTGTTACGCGATTATGCCCCCAATAATTGTTTGATTCTTTTTATAGGGTGTGGTTTCTGCAGTGGTCCCATAATATTTTTGAAAAATCGCTCCTTAAGTGGCCTATTGCCTATGTTTGTATTCCATGTTACGATTAATTTTGAACTTATTGATGTAATACAAAATGCCGATATCTGTCAATATGAACATACACGATACAACAGCGTGTGTGAATGATGAGCTCACAATGTTCAGGAGGAGTGCGAGTGGAGCGCGCGTAAGAAACAGCGGCTGTCGGCCGAGTGCGCCGCGGACGACGCGGGGGGTGACGCGGGGGGCGGGGCGGGGGGCGAGGCGGGGGGCGGCGGCGGCGCGGGGGACGAGGTCAGGCGCGCCGCCGAGGACTGGGTGCGCGAGGCAGAGGAGCTGCTGCAACAGGTAGTACACCCTGGACCCTGTAACTACTGGTGAGTGAGGTGTAGGGTAGTAGGTACTAACTAACATGTCTGTGTGTGTCGCAGCGCGCCGCGGCGGCGGAGGGGGCTGCGGGGCGGCGCGGGGTGCTGGCGCGGCTGCGGGCGCTACTGGCCGCGCGACCCGTCTACCCCGGTCAGTCACTCTCTGTACCTTCTTCTCTACTTGTCTCCCTGGACCGCACTAACCCGACACACGTTACAGATGATGCAGACCAAAACGATGAAAACGTACGAGCCTTGGCCGCCCGAATAGATTCGACCGAGAGAGCGATCCTCGACATGCGAAACGAGATCGATCTACTGGAGGAAAAAGACGACTTTTACCGCAACTTAGAGACGTTCGAGGGCGAACTGAGAGAGATTTCCGCGTGGAAGGATAAGATGCTCAAAGAGAAGCCGACGAACAATCAGCTCATACACGTGAGGAATAGAGTGAGAGCGCTCAAACAGATGGACATGAAACAGAAAGAGTTGAACGCGCAGTCCATCGTCCTACTGACGAAGCCGCTCGCGCAGAACTACAAAGACGACGTCGAAGCCGACACGAAACGAATCAACGAAACGTACCGGGGGCTGCTCTCGCTGCTCACCGCCAAGGAAAACGAAATAAAACAAGCGAAAGGGAAAAAACCTGACGAAAAAAGCGACGACGACTACAAGACTCTGCAGACCAAGATCCAAGACGTCGAGTCGAAGATAATGAACGAACACGCCATGTTCGACGCCGAGCATGTGATGCGGAGGAAACTGGAAGAGCTGACGACCATCAAGAGAAACCTGGAAGACTTGCAGACCATGTACGACGCCGTAGTGCAGAAAAAGCAGCAAAAGTACGGAGCGGGGAGCGCGCCGGACCTCAGCCTGCGGAACAGTCTAGAAAACTTGGTCACCAAATTCTCGGACACAAAGACACTCTTAGATCAAAAGATTGATAAGCTTGAAAAAGGTGGGTTAGCAATCAACATGTACTGTCTGCTTCGATAAGGAACAATTTACCAATATGTACTATATTCTGTTGTTACTATATCTGTTTGGTAGTAGTAACCGTGATTGTTCTGTAACTATGGAAGTTTAATATTATGTCATTTATGTTCCCAGGAGTAAGTATAGTGGTGGCGCTGACGTCCGACTGCGAGTTGTTGAGCTCGTGGTGCGATGACGTCACGCGGTTCCTGCAAGAGAACGACACCGTGCCGCTCGGAGACCAGCTCGCTCTCGTCACCGTGTTGGAGCAGAGCAATGTAAGCAATGCTGACACGACCAACGTTTTTATTTTAGTGTTGTACCGTGACAGAAGTTCACTACTGCTTTACAAATTGTACAATTATCCCAAAACTTTCAGAAACTCGAAGACGCGAAATCCGAACACAAAGACAAATTAGAATCTATCGACGAAAACAAACAAACAGTGCTTGAAGACTGTTCAGACTCTTTTTGTAAGGAGGTGAAGAACTCCACCGACCACTTACGCAAGAGATACTTCGAACTGTGCGAGTCCTCTCTGAAGTTCAACGAGTCGCTGCGGCGCGCGCTGGAGCGGACCGAGGCCGTCTTCCGGGACATCGAGGACACCGAGCGGTGGCTGCAGTGGCTCGAGGAGAGCATCCCCAAAGAGGAGGAGTGCAAGATCACGGATTCGGCGGAGTTCTACTCCGTCAAGTGCAAGTTCCAGACGCTGAAGGAAGCGTGCGACGAGCGCACGGCCAGCTACCGGAGCCTGAACGAGGCCGGCAACGACATCCTGCTGGAGAGCGGCGGGCGGGCGGGCGGGCTGGCGCGGAGACTCACGCGGCTCAGCGCGGCCTGGACGCGCGCCACGCACGGGGTCTACGAGCGCCACAAGGTGCTGGCCGAGGCCTGGCTCGAGACCGCCGAGCTGCGCGCGCTGCTGGCCCGCCACGCCGCCTGGCTGGACGGGCTGCAGCGCCGCCTGGCTCCGCCCGCCCCCGCCCCCGCCCCCGCCGCCGAGCAGCCCCGCGACGCCGAGGAGCTGGCCGCCGAGCTGTACGAGCTGGAGGGGTACCTGGCGGGGCGCGACGGGCGGCTGGCGCGGCGCATCGAGAGCGTGGGCTCGCAGCTGGCGGCCGCGCACATCCTGGCGGACTGGCTGCGCGCCGAGCTGGACCAGCTCACGCGCCGCGGCGACCGCCTGCACGAGGAGGCGGCCGCGCGCCTGCGGGACCTGGAGGCGCTGGCGCAGGAGGCGGCCGCGCCGCGCGAGCCCCCCGCCTGCGAGGTGGGCGGGGGCGGGGGCGAGGGGGACGTGTCGGCGCGGCTGGCGAGCGCGACGAGCGCGCTGCGCGGCGTGCAACGCGCGGCCGCCGTGCTGCGCGCGCCCGCCGCCACGCCCGACGCCGTGCGCGACCAGCTGCGACACTGCCTCGTACGTATCCGCATTTTCACTACTTTATCATTTTGGGGTACCTACCCACAAAAACAAATCAAGAAATTGTTCCTCCTTCAATCCCTACTCCTCGTAAATTTATCCCATTTGCGAAAACGCAGAACAAATATTATAGACACTTCCTCCCAGGGGCAGGACGACATTTCTTCTTAAAAAGAAATCTAAATGTCGTATTTCATCTTTATAAGTGTTTATGAAATGTTTTTCAATTTATGTGGCACATAGCACACGGACGATTATACTTAGAGGGTAGTCATTTGCAAATACTGTTATTTAATGTGATTTACTACTATGAAAACGACAAGAGACACGCATTGAACCTGACCAGCTTGGCCTCGCCCCAAGTTGCGACTTAAACAAGGGACAGGTTCAAACGCTAAACCAATTCCTCTCTGAGTCTGCGGGGCGCTGGCTCACGCGTCAGATGTGTAACTCTCCACAACAGTGCTGTCGTCTGCGTACCCATAGATGCCGGGTTTCAGCAGATCGTTTATATGCAGCAGGAAAAGTGTTGCAGAAATAACAGAACCCTGAGGTACCCCAACATTAATTGCCGATTAGATCGGAAGAGCAGCCATCCGTGACTACTCAGGAAATCAGCCAACCACACGCAGAAACCAGCAGGCAGTCCAAACGACGGAAGCTTGCCAATCAGACTGTCGTGCCATACCCTATCAAACGCCTTGGAGATATCCAGGGAGACGGCTAAGTTTTCACAAGGCACTTCAGATGTGCGTGACGCATGCAAGAAGGTCCCCAGTGGACCGGTTCGGCGGAAGCCATATTGCCGGTCAGAGAGGAGGTCATTGACTTCTAGATGCGTCAGCAGCTTGCTATTCAGTACACGTCCCATCGTCTTACAGAGGATGGAGGTGACCGAGATAGGTCTGTAGCAGGCAGGGTCAGCACGACACTACCCTTTTTGGGTATAGGTTGCACATTGGCAAGCCTCCAAGAATATGGTATTTTTCCGGCCTCCAAGGAAAGGTGAAACAGGCGCGTTACAGCAGGAGTCACTTCAGGCGCACATGTTCTCACAATAGGTGGATTACCATCGGGACCACTAGCTTCATTCACAATTAGTTTGCGAATCTCTTCCAGTGTGGGCTGGTCTGGGAACAGCCATTCTTAGTGATGGCAATTGAAATCCCCCAGTAACACTAACTGGGCTGGGTACCTTAGCTGAGCTGCATCAGCCGCCTCACTGATGTATTCTGTGAGCCTAGTCTTCTCCTGATCTCCGGAGTGCGAGCGGTAGACGCAGGCATAGATAGTTTTATCCATACCAGCGTCCACCAAAACCCATATGACGAACAGTCTGGGGTCCTCAAGATTGCGGAGACGCAGACAGCAGATGTCGTCCCTGACATAAAGGCACACTCCAGCACATGCCCGGAACTTGTGCTCTAGCGAGTACCCGGGGTACTGCAGGTACGCAGTGTCAGTTGGACACCCTATCTGCGTCTCCGTAAGGAACAGGAGAGAAGGTTTGTCGGTTTCTAGGTGTTGGTGGACTGACACTAGATTGGAGTGAATACCTCTGATGTTCATGAGGTGCACTTTGAGGCAGAGGGCGTTATTTCTTCTAATTAGTAGGCATAAAACATGAAAACATTTCATTTTGCCTCTGACGATACTTCTACTACTACTACGCCAATGACAGTAATATTTTGCCCCGCCCATCGCAACAGAAAGTATAATCGTTGCGTGATTTCGTTCACATTACAGTTATTAAGAACGGCAATAATGAACATAATAGTAAATCCAGAATCAGGCGACCCCCACGTATTGCTGTTTATGTATGTATGTAAAGAATTGGTGTTTTGCGATCTTGTAATACAAAAGTAGCGTAGCATAGCAGCAACGAGCTGCCGAATGCCGCCGCCGGCCGGGACACCCGACACCGGCCGCGCCGCGCCGCCTCACTGCCTCGCGCTAATAACTTACTTAAATCAGACTTAGTACCCGCCGAGTTTGCGGTTTGCGATTAACTCACCTCACCTATTGGACTTGTTTCTATGTGAAAAAAAAATGTGGTTTAAGTTTTTTACTAGGTACTAGGTAGGATTCATGTGTCCTTTTGTTTTCTTTTAAAAGTACAATTCTTCATTATAGTTCCGGAAGTGTGATTAAAAATCATAAGTAATATCATTAAACAAAACATGAATTTGGTTAATGCAGCTCAAATAAAAATTAATTTAGTTAGTATAGAAAATACAATATTCAATGTGGTTCTGTTCTTGAAAAAGTATACTGTTCGTAATAAGTTTCCAGGTTCAACTTTTCTAAAAAAATAGATTGAAGTGTCATTATTCTGGAAATAATACTTTTTTTGTGAGTTGTGAACTTTACATAAACCCGTGATAATTTTGGTACTGTGGTAAATCCTTTTGTGGTATAATATCTTTAATTTTATTCTGACAATTGGTTCGTTGGTTTTAATTTTATTTAAAACGAAAGAGTAGATATGACTGTCAACCCAAAGTTTTTTTTTTAATCACTATGAACAAGCGCTTGACCACCATCCTGCCTGATGTTAAGCTAAGTCGGAAGTCTAAGAAGGGTTTAAAAATATATGTACCTACTTAGATAACACACAAACTATATGTTTTTATGATGATATTGTGATTTTGTTGTAAGTAATTTATTGATTTACTAACAGAATTTGATGTCCTGACTACGCCGTACACTAACAATAATAACAAAATAATGATAGTCCGTATACAATTTCTGGATTTATTTTGGACTATATAGTTTGGATAATAGCGCCTGTACGTACTACAATGCATGCGCTACCTAGCTATTCTTCTTTTCAATGTTTAAACCCATCGTACGGAAAACTTCAATACCTGTATACAAACTATTTATTTGTATCGTACAGTGAATTAATAGCATTAGAATGAGGTCGCGTGCCGGCCGCGGATTCAGCCTTATTGAAAGGATTCTGTGATTTTGCACGTTCCGAGCTACGAAACATATGGAGGCGGTAACGTAGTTTGTCCTTAGTTTAAAAGTAATGTGTATTGCTATGAATTTATCATCAAAATAGTCCTTCTTTCTCATTTACAAGACTAACTTTTTTACAGTCTAATCTTGAATTATGTTGCAGATAGTAAATAAATATAATGAACAGATAGTCATAATTTTGGCGAGTACAGGCTTTGAGTAGAAATATGAGAAATAGCACTTTGTGTATGTCACTCCAAGTTAGCCGTGGGTTGATTTTTTGAAACGATACTATGCCGTAGCCAAATAGTTTCGTAGCTTAACGAAGTGCATTGTAGTCGACCGCAAGCCGCGCGCCGCGGCCTGCGCTGCTCCTCCACTCCACTCGTTACATCACTGCTGTATCATCTACAGGCTGTCAGTCTCGCGCGCGACTATCATTCCCACGTGCTTATTCTCCATTATAAAAAATATAAAAGAAACATTCGTTTCTGTTGTCATAATTTTAGACGTAATAATGAATTGGGATTCGTTTTATTTACTTGCAGTGTTATGTGTTGCGTTCTATAAATGGATTGTAAGTCAATTGTTTTTTGTGAGTACGTAAAGAGGAACAAGAGACAAATTGGGATGACGAATACCTAACATATTCTAACGTTGGTTGCAGCGTTTCTACCGCACCTTGAGCGAGATCAAATCGGAAGTGGAGTCGATAATCAAGACCGGTCGCAAGATGGTGGAGGAGAAGTCCGTACCGGAGCCGCAGGAGTTCTCCAAGAAGATCGACACGCTGAAGGAGCTGTACAACAAGCTCGGCGCGCAGATCACCGAGTCCAAGACCAAGCTGGAGAACGCGCTGCTGACCGCGCGGGAGATACAGAACGACCTGCAGTCGCTCAACGACTGGCTCGACGGGCTCGGCTCCAACATCGGGAAGCAGACACTGGAACTGGAAATGTCGCGAATGGAAGCCATCAAGGACAAGCTGAACGCGAACCACTCGGAGTTCTCGAAGCAGTGCTCGCCGGTGTACCTGGAGAGCCTGCAGGCGCAGGTGGACGCCATCAACCGGCGCTGGGAGCAGCTCAAGCAGCACGGCCTGGTGCGGCGCGGCTGCGACCTCGAGGCCGTGCGCGACCTGTTGCGCGGCGCCGAGCGCGCGCTCGAGGTCACTGACCCCGCCGACCCCCGCGACCCCCGCGACCCCCGCGACCTCCGCGACCTCCGCGCCGACCTCGCCGCGCGCCGCCACGACGTCGCGCGCCTCGACAACAAGACGCTGCTCGACCAGTACGAGGCCATCCTCGAACAGCTCTCGGTAAGTACCCCACGCTTTTACTACTCGGTTCAGCGGACCGAGGGATATATGCTGCGTATAGTTATGGCCGATCGCATTTCATACCCGTAGTCCTTAATCTGAGACCGGTTAATATTTACACGTCGAAGTTCGCAGAGGCCTTGACTGTACGCTTTGTGGTTGCTTATCATTCTTCATGGAACTTTTCGCATTGGGTTGTGTGATACATATAAGATCATGAGAAGGAGGACAGCGATCACGGATCATGGTTTCAAATTGACATCGTCGTTTACTTGCGACCTAAGCTTCTGGACTCTTTACTTGCTTTCACTTCAATATTTGTGCTTATTGTTGTCACGACAGCACAGAAGCTTATATCGTACATGTCACGGACTGTGTTAGATCGCTCATTGCAAAGTCTTCGGAAGACAGACCTGGCTTGGCTCACGGGACACATTGTGAATACGCACGCATTTCTCCGCACGGTAAGTGAGTGTTTGCTGCGAGAGTTCATGTTCGGTGTGATCATAAACCATAACATACGAGTGCTGTGACACTAAACTGTAACAACGTCCATCAATAACATACCAGGAATGAACTTTGAGGTTTCGTCTGTACATAATCCTGTATATAAATGTTGTGGTGTTGGTGTCGTGTTGTGACGTACGGCTTGATGTCGGCGCGGGCCGGGGCCGGCGCGGGGCTCGCACGCCCACGGGACGCACTACACTGGGACTAACATTGTAAATAACAAACTCACAAATAACCGAAGTACCCCGCAGTAGTACATCACAACTTGTAATTACAGAACCGATTAAAAGAAAGGGAATCGTCACCCGGCGCAGAGTATGAGCAAGTCAGTGACACCATAAAGAGGAGGCTCGAGAGCCCCGTCCCGCCGGACGCCGACAAACCGGTCGAGAGCAAAAAATCTAAAATACCTTTAGCCCTCAAGAGTCCCGTACCGATAAGAAAAGAGATAAAAGAAGGCGGGAACAGAAGTCGGAATTCTTCTTTGGAAAGGAGAGGGCAGAAAGCCAGCAGCCCCATGACAGAGAGCGTCAGCTCCATGCAATCCGTGGACTCCCTAGAGGCGGGTTCGCGCCCTGCCTCCGTCCCGCAAACACCGGAAACGCCCAAGAAGGACAGCAGCACCTTCAACTTGCTGAAAGACAGTGACTTGTTCACGCAAATATCTAAGAATAAGATCCATGCGAAGCCACCAAAAGGCGCGAGCGCGGCGCCGGTGACGGCTGTGGCGGCGGTGGCGGGCGACGCCGTGGTGGTGGAGGTGAAGGAGCACGAGATAGTGCGCGGCAGTGTGGGCGCCGAGCCGCTCTACCGCGACGCGGCCGACGCGCTGCGCTTCGTGCCGCAGCCCCCCGCCCCCACCCCCGCACCCACCCCCGCCGCCGCCCCCGGCCCCGCTGACGAGGACAGCGACTGCTACACCGAGGTGCTGCAAGACCGCCGACCATCGCTCGACCTCGGGACAGAGCCTAAGACTTTCGTAATCCAAGTTACGAAGATGGAAGAGCGCATGAAACCTACCCTCGGAATACTGAAAAGGAAAAGTGATGACGACAATGATAGACCCAAAGTGATGAAAGTTTCCATTGACGACGTGCCCGATGTCGTTCCCGCGTCGGACAAGCCGGGCGGCGACACCGCGCCGACGCCGCCGCCGACGCCGCTCGACGCGAAAGACTTAGTTGATTGTCCTTTGCTATACGACTTGTCAGTGCGTCAGAAAGACTCGAGAAATTTGTGCCAAGATGAAGTGAACGAGTATTTGATTCTGGACGAGGTGCCCCAGGAACAGGCGGCGCTGCCGGAGCCCTCCATCACGCAGGAGGTGAACGTGTCCGCCGCGCCCGGACTGGAGGGCAAGCGCGACGACACTAGACCCGCCTCAGACAGTGCGCCCTCCCAGGACGCGAGCGACGATGACGTCATTTACTCCGAAGTAGAGGACACTCCTCACCAGGTACTAGTGCCTTCAATCTTGTCGTTTAATATCAATACCGTCCTTAAAGTTTTATTATGTTGAACTATAAATACGTTTTAACGTCACGCATATCAATAGATCCGTATGTAACATTCATACCTTACAGGCGCGAATAACGTCTGCGGAGTTCGATGACAAAGAGCCCCTGTCTACGTCGACCCCGATCAAGGCGGAGTCGAAGAAGCAGGTGCAAGTCGTGGCCATGTCCCCGAAGCTGCCCACCAAGCTGCAGGGGGACAAGGAGGTGGAGCACGCTGACCCCGACAGAGCCGCGACAGACAAGGGTCCGCTCCCGGACGGCACCGACGGGACCAAGGCTGCGGAGACCTACCAACAGGCAGACGACGATGAGGTAACACATCTAACGGATTTATAATTTATCTGTCCATAAACACTGTATGGGTAATGTGTCTTCCTTCAGTTCATTTTATACACATATATACATTCATACATTCATTTTATCTTTGAATATTATGTGCCCTGTCTGGGGCATAAAAATGTATTCGTTGGGATACATGATGGAAAAGTTAAGGATTTAGGGTGCAGAATGCATGGATTACGACGTAGCCACTTATGACCGATCCCTTTTACTGTTACTTTCATAGGTAAATCTAGAACTGTTTATTGAGAGTGATTGCATTGGTGATTACGGAGAGTTTCCGTCCCCCCCGCCCAGTGCTTCATGAGAGTGTAGGTATGTAACGCTTGCTTGGTGCGTGTGTACGTTGGCAGGCGCCGCTGAGCGCGCTGGCGCAGTTCGGCGAGGCGGCGTGGGGCGAGCTGGAGGCGTGGGCGCGCGACGCGCGGCGCATGCGCTCCCGTCTGCACGTCGCCGCGCTCACCGTCGCCGCCGTCGACACCGAGCGCGACCCCGCCAAGCGCCTCGAGGTCAGTCCACACCCACCCACCCACCACTCACCTCCCACCACCCATCACCCTCTCACTTGGAGACTCTTGTACGAAAATATTCAATTATACTATTAACTTACTTTTTTGACTTTGTATTGTATTTTCCTTGATCAGATTTTTTCGAAAATGGTTCATGTAATTTTTTTTTTGATAATAAACCAGCAGTATAACAAAACATTTGACGGATTGATAATAAACTAGGAGTACCTATAACAAAACCGGAAAACGGACTATGCAACTAAATTAAAAAAATATATACGAAACTCGTAAGTTCTTAAACCCATTATACTACAGAACTATCTCCAAGAGACCCTAGGCAAAAAATTACTTCTTCATAAAAGCTGAAATATATATAGCATAAAAGCTAAAGCGAATGGTTGGTGTGCAGATCCTGAAGCAGCAGCTGTGCGCGGTGGCCCCCGAGGCGGCGGCGCTGATCTCGCGCGGAGACAGCGCCGTGTACCGCGCGCACGGCCGCGACCCGCGCCTGGCGCGACACCTGCAGGACCACTACCAGGACCGCCTGCGGGACAACTGGACGCAGGTCTGCACCACGCCCTACACCACCACCACCACCACCACCACCACGCCTCATTCTCTTCATTTACTTCATTTATCTTCATTTAGGCGAACATTTCATACATATTTTCTACACACACCCGGACTATGTACCTAAATTAACTTTCATCTGTATTTGCACGTTTAGGTGATGTCAGAGATAGAGAGTAAACGAAACACGGCGCTGCAGGCCGAGGACTGGTCCAAGGAGCTACAGCAGCTGCTGGACGGCCTGGACGCCTGGCTGCAGGAACTCAACGCCGCCAAGCCTGAAGAATTAGAACGATTCAAGGTGAGAGATCGAACTAGTCGAGTCACGGAGTAAAGAGTCTGAGTCCCGGAAATAGTCGGCCAATGTTAAACATTAGAGGAAAGTAAGTGAACTTGTATGAGAATATTATAATTCCATCTTGATTGTATTGTTCCGTAAAGTTGGAGGCGCCTATGCGCGAGGCGGAACTGGAGCGAGCTCGCGAGCTGGGCGCTCTGCTGCGGAGCGGACGCGTGCGCGTGCCCGAGCCCGCGCTCACCCGCCTCCTCGCCGCCCTGCCCGCCGCGCTGCGCCCCCTGCGCCCCGCCCCCGCCCCCGCGCCCGCCGCCGCCCCCGCCGCCGCCGCCGCCGCGCCGCCGCTGCTGGGCGCGCTGGCGGAGCGGCGCGGCGGCGTGGCGAGCGCGCTGGCCGCGCTGCGGGCGCCGCCCCTCGCGCCGCCCGACTACGACGACTTCCCGCACCAGGAGGACGCCCTACAGGTGACACTACTGCGCTACTCTCACTATATCTGCTGCTAACTGTACTCCCGTGACACTCTTCCGTAATATTTCATTTCTGTACGCAGAAAGTAAAAGATTCTATCACGGAATTGGCGCCACAAATCGAGGAGCTGGACAAGGAGATCGGGTCCTTCCTGAAGAAGACCCGCAAGGATCAGACGGAGCAGGTGCGCCGCGAGCACGACAAACTCAAGGACGAGTGGAGCAAGCTCAACAAGGCTTACAAGGAGAGACACGAAAAGTGAGTACGATGAGTGCAGCTTGGTGCAGTTACTCATCAGTTTTTCAATTCGGTGTATACTGATCCAATGGAAATGAATGATCAGTGTGCGAGTATAATGTATGAATGTTGTAGCCTATATTTGACTAGTAGGAATTGATTTGCGTTGTGCGGCAGGTGGAGCAAGTGCCAGACAGTGTGGGCGTCGCTGTACCGCGTGCTGGAGTCGTGCGGCGAGTGGCTGGACGACGCCGAGCGCGCCGCCGCCGCCGCCCTCGCCGACGACCTGTCCCTCAAAGACTTGAAGCAGAAGGCCAAGGATCTCGAAAAACAGGTATGACCTAGGATGCACTTTAATACTACTGTTCTTAGTAAGTTAATAAAATGAATGATCGTAGCACAGTTAATGATAGTAGTACATTAGCACAAGTTAGGTAGTGTGTAGTAATGCATAGGTGTTGGCGCAGATGTCGTCCCGGCAGCGGCAGATAGCGTCAGCGCAGAGCGCGGGCGAGCGCGTGGCGGCGGCGTGCGGGCCGCGCCTGGCGCGCGACGTGCGCTCACAGCTCGCCGCGCTGCGCGCGCGCAAGGCCGCGCTGAGCCGCGCGCTCGCCGCGCTGTCGGCCGCGGCCGCGGGGAGTGCGGGGGCGGGGCAGGGCGCGGGGGCGGGGGAGGGCGCCGGCTGGCCCGCGGCCGCGGCGCGCACGCTGCGGCAGGTGTCGGAGCTGCTGGAGACGCGCGCCAACCCCGCCGACGACACCTCGCTCGCCACCAGGCTCAGCCTCGTCAAGGTCAGTGCTTGTGCTCGCTTTACCTTCACCTGTGTCACCTTCAATACTCATTTTAGCCGTGTAACATTTTAGGATTTTATAATTAAGACAAATCATACCACTATCTATGGACGTTATATGGAAATAATGTGTTATAAATCTCGTTTATAAAAAAAGAAGCATAAAAGTAAAGTCAATGACGCAAAAATCCGTTCATTGCGAAAGGCGAGACATTGAGTAACAGGACAAGGAATAATGTGATTAGAGAAAGTTGCGGTTTGAAAGAAGATGTATTGACCAAGATTGAAAAGGGCATGCTTCGGTGCTTTGGGCATATGGAGAGAATGGATGAAAGTCGATTAACGATTTATATGGGTGACGTAATGGGCCGGGTGAGTAGAGGTCGCCCCAGAAGGACATACATCGACCAGATTGGTGATGTCCTGGCGGAATATAGCGTGAAAAGTACTCGAAACCGGAGGTCATGTATAAAAAGATGTATGATGAAGCGAAAGGGGTATGTCAGAACCGTGGCAAATTGAGATCTGTAGTCTCTGCCTACTCCCCTGGGAGACAGGCATGAAGTGTATTTATGTTTATAAAAATCAATTATAACTCAATCAAAAAATCAGAGACAAGCTCGAGCTTAAAGCAAGGTGAAGAATATTGAGTTATAATGTCTCTGCGCGTTTCATTAAAAAATGAAAAGTCAGTTACTACCGATAACTGACAATAGTAAATACTACCTACATACTTACTTAGAGTACCTATACTGAACACCTATGATTAAAATCGACAAGAGTGACCTACGAGGAAATTGGTGATGCAACGTCATTGAAGAAATGAAGAAGATACACCATAGTAACCATGTATAGAGTAAATAAATATCAACGAATGCAGTCAGTATTGAAGGTGACAGTAAATACGTTTATTGTTTTTTTTAAATGTTATTAAAGTATCTGAAGTGTGAATAACTTACCCAAGAAACAAAAAACTTGCTAAAATACAACTTTGGGTACATCAGATTTTTTGAAATTTCCAAATAACAACAAATTTAACTCATCTTCACCCACAACCTCAATGTATGGTTCAATAACATAGAGCATAATCGTACACACATACCATGAGAACACACTGCCTGGTGTGATGCCAAATATGTGACATTTATTTAATTACCAAAATGAAAGAGAAAGTTACAAGAATTCGATTTTGTTTCTCGGTCATTGCTTTTTTCTTGCCACTTACACTCTACGGTGAAACATACCCCTGTTAGACTATAATATCTGTACACAACACCAATGAAATAGACCATTGTTAGGACTGTACTGTAATACAAGTACAGTCGATTTTTGCACAGATTTCTTGATACATAATATGAGTAATACGTCGCGTGCCGTTGCTGGCTCGCCGCCAGGGGGCGACGCCGGCATTCGCGTTTGTCAACTTGGACACATGGATATGATGGCAATTTGGACCTATAAAGTTCTGTTGAGAGCAATATAAATCTTGTCCACATGGCTGCCTTTAGAAAAAAACTACAGATGGAGCTATGAAACGAATTCGGGACCAATGATTCACAATTCATAATTTACAGACATTTTTACGACTTCGAATAAAAAAACAAACTATAAAATACGTTAATGAAGAGGAGCTAGAGGATCGTAAATATATGTTGTTCAACTCAAATCGAAATTGCTTGTCGGAAGAATTGAAAAAAAAAACCCTTAACAGCAGTCACATACCTACAATCAAAAGACTATAAAAAGTTGTCTTTAGTTAATCTAAGCGTCTTATTATCGCGGTCTTGAACTTACTCCGCTGTATACTTCACAAATAGATTTCCTATTTACAAACTTGTATATATTGACCCCTTCTCTCTCAACAGAACACTTCTGGAGAGGAGCTTGTACAAATTAATTCATTGTGTATCCAAGAGATACGCCTGCAAACGTTGTGAATTAGCTTCTATTACTTAGGCAATAAGTTTTATGTGGTTAGGTGCAATGTAAGTAGTTTTGATATTTGTTTTTGCAGTTGTGTAATTGCTGTTTATTTCTGTTCGCTTCCTGGAGGAGTTTGTCTTTGAGGACTCGACGTTTGTCGTCTGAACATTTGCTTTTATTTGTTAGGTACGAGTGTTTACGAAGTGGCTTTGGAGACTGTCACCACGTTACCTAAAGAAAAAAATAATGATTCTTTTTTTTACTGGGGTTGGAAATTTGCACATGTTATCTTGCAGAGGGGTAGACAGCGACTAAAGATCTCCATTTGTCATGATCCTGGCTTATCCCTTCGGCCTCATTCATATTCTTCTTTTTATCTTTCGTTATGTTCCGCGAGAACATTACCGATATGATCGATGCACACATTATGTTCTTTTGAGCGGCTCTACTCACCTGGCCTCTTATGTCAACCATATAAAAATTTTTCGTCAATCGATTTTCCCAATATGCCTATACCATACCATACCATCAATACATAACATTATTGCTGTATAATTGTGGATTATTCATTATGTGCCGTGCATTTGAGGATCTTGATCTATGTTTACAATTGTCTGGTTTGGAGAGTGCTTTGAGATTGTTCGAAAATTGTTCAATAGTTGAGTCGCGTACATACATAGTGGAACTCTGGACATTGGCGCAGTGGAATTCCGATTGGCTCCGGAATTCCAATAATAAGGCAAACAGTCAACCTGAGGGCATAATTTACTAAACATGATCGTCTTAAATGGGGCCGCTTAGTCACCAATACTCGAAGTATAATAGATCAAAATATTTGGGAATAATAAATAATTGATGTTGTGTTTATTCAAACTTCGCAGTATACTGTCTGCCTATGAGTTAAAAGTTTTACTGTGCTTTCAAAAGTGTTATCAATCCTCTTATACAGCTAGGAGACATCATACAAGACAGGTCTTTCGACATACCTAAAAATGTTTCGTCTCACAAAATCAACCATCTTTATGGTATAACAGATCGCTGCACACAAATACTAGTATTGTTTGTATTTTGTACCGTCACTGTATCCACATAAAGTCTAAATCCATCTCGCTTCAGACATGTGTGACGCGGACTTTACCACCTCCTTCCCGGCGATAAATTTCATATGCCATAATAGGACTAGAAATAGGCGAATCCAAAACGCGTCAGATGCGGGAGTGCGCCTTGTCTATTTCTGTGTGCACTGTCAGCATGGCGTCTATTCAGCCAACTCTCACTGATCCTTGCCTGCTTTCTACCTGCTACGTGAGCTAGTCCAAGTGAGTGTAGTAGAATGCCAAGTAGTGTTGTCGCCTGTTAGGAGTAGCGGCGTGTACTGGTCGCCGGTCACACGCCGGGAAGCCCGGGATCCGTTCACCCGCCATTTCAGTTTTTCAAGTATTTTCACTATCTAAGAAGTGTTTCAAGGTACTCTATCGTATTTGTGTGATATGCGTTTCATATTTTACTACTAGCAGATACCGTTCGTCGCTGCCAAAGTGGATTTTCGATTTAGAGTGAGTAGTTCCTAATTTAACTGATTGATTTTTTGTTTTGTTTTGATCTTGTTTGTTCTTCCTGTATTGCAACTGCACCACGCACTGTACAATATATTTTTTAACGGTTTATGTATACCTATTAGAAACAAAAAACGCCGAGCATTATATCTAGATGAAAATTTGTCGCAGCATATCCATAATTTGGCGGAGCTGAAAACTTTAACCCCACCATAAAGCCCGTGTCTAAGCTGGAAAGCTTGCACAGTAATATATCGATGGATCGGCTCGGCCAGGACGGTGCGGGATCGGCCGTAAACTAGAATTTATAACGTCTGCACCGCGGCGTGGCCCGCGCCAGGTCCGTGCTCACTCTAGCCTGAACTGACCGGAACATTGTCAGTGTGTACTGAGCTTTACTACTAAAGATTTTAGTACCGATGTCAGTGTCAGTCAACATCTGAAAAGAAAGGGTGGAAAAGGCATTTTTGCGATCGTGCAGCTGCGAGCAATGTCACTGAAACATAAATGATTAAGATTGATGTTGTCATTTAAGAATTGTTGTGCATGTGACCCAACACTATATACTTTCTTAAAAAATAAAACAACAGCTTTGTTATAATTATGAAAGATTGCATGAATACAGCATAACATGATCAACAATCCCGCGTCCGTCTGCCCTCAGGTTGTTGGCACTCCCTCATGTTGTTGTTTCCTACGGCACCCCGCTCATGTTGATGGACCTCCTTACCGTGCCACACATCCTTGTTTTGCTGCTAAGCCTGGCTTCATTAACCGACTTCAAATAAAAGAGGAGGTTCTCAATTTGTTACCTCAAAACTTTTGCCGTGAACCGATTTAGATTATTCTTTTGTCTGGAAACTGATGCTTCCCGTTTGGTCCCATTTAAGTTTCCATAAAAATGTTTCATGAACCACAAAAATCTTAATAACTGGTTGAAGTTGGTTCTTTTTTCTTTATCTTAGATTGTAAAACAAAACTGCGAGTTTCTAATCATTTAAATGCAGCGTTGGCGGCATTTGTTTCTCTTTGAAGAGTTTCTCCTATGCATTCCCAAATGTTTGCATTAAGATTTACCAATGGGACGATATTTGCTCCTAACACTTGGGCCACTAAGGAAAATCAATCGTAGGGACTTGGTAATGAACATCTGTGGATTGTTCCTGTGTTATGTGTCACAGCATAATAAGTACGTTCTTAATTTTTTTACGAGAATTTTTCATCTCTTTATTGTTGTAGGCACGTTTGTGAATAGTTCCCTGCGTGCGGGATACTGCTAATTGCCCGCTGACGAGCGTGAAATCAGCACCTCTGTTGGAGCGTGATGGATGACTAGCGGCGGCGCACGTCACAATCAACTATGATTTTAACGACCAAGCTGAAATGATAGCTTTGTTGCCCCTAACATTTATCCTACATATTTAAAACTCAAACATTGTGTTGTACACTGTTAGTATTCAAAAGCTTGACAAATGTACGCAAAATACAGAGATTTCGATTTAAATTTGATACTCGTCAACTAGTCAGTAAAAGTATTACCTCGGCGGTAACTTCTATCTATTGGTAATATATCTATTATTCTTTCTTCTATCTATTGGTAATCTGCGAAACTGTCACATGAGTATAAATAAATATACTCATGTTATTGAGTGTACGACTAAACGTGTACTTCAATAGTTTGCATCCAACAAATAACTGGCGACGCTGAACAATAGGTGGTGTCTGTTCCTGCACACGGTAACTTGTGTCGCTGTCTGCGGTGAGCTAAAATGCCATTCGGCTTTTGGTTTCCGTTTCGTCTGTGTCTGCGGGCGCTACCTCGCATTCTGTAACTACTGTGGGTTTAACTGAGTCTTTCTTTGCAGCAAAATGCAAATAATATCCTTGAATAATCACATATTCCTTGATTCCTATTTACCCGCTATTGTGACTCGTGATACAGCGGCATCTAGGATACACCAGAGATGGAAGTTGTCTGAGAAAATGCAGAAGTTTTTGACAAGAGTCGAGCCGCACATTATTTTGCCAGTTAGACTAAGGTGGATAAACCAGGGATCTATGTTTCATCAGTGGGACCATGCAATTGATCCAGAAGATTGTCAGTTAAATTAAACGGCGTTCGTCAATATTAGCCTACACCTACACACTTCGCGCAGATCTGAACATAGATACTCTACGTCACATAACATCGCATTTTAGTAGTCTTTATTTGTAAGATGCTAGTGCGGCCTGGAGGCCGTAGCCCGGCAAGCTGCACTCGTTACGACCAACTGCAAAAACTTATGAATGTTACTAATGTATTTTGACGAAATAATATTTTTCTGTGCCTGATTTTGTGGCAAGTTTACTGTCCTTTAATAGGGAATCGTCATCAAGTAAGGCTGATGTCCAGTGCTGGAAATAGGGCTCCTCCAATGCGACCTGGGTGCCACAAAGATTAGTTGATTTTTCTTGTCTTTATTACGACGTTTATTTATCGTGAGACCTGTAAATGTTCGTGCTATGTTATTCTTTCGTTTACTCGGAGAAAGAAACAACGCTAAAGCTAGATCCAAACTTATAACGATGTTTCTAAATACAGTAAATTGTGTCTTGCAAGAGTACTTACAAAAGTGTACTTAAAGTATCTTAAATATCGATCCTTGTTGCTGTATTTCCCCAAATAGAATGTACTTCCATAGAACTCTGCGTCTTGTTTTGTGTTAAAATACGACTAAATGAAGAGCTTTGAACACCGCCGTGTACAATTAATAGCTTGTCAACCATATTCTAAATTTAAACAGATGTTTCTAAAAATGTCGATTTAAAATACAAAACAGGAAAATCAATAGACATTCATGAGTGTAGAGAACTTAACTTCATCAAGGAAGTTAAGTTCGCTACACTTTCGCAGCCAAGAGTCACGTGTCTAAAACTATTTTACTGAAATCCACACTAAATTGATGCGAGCGTTGCGAGTATTAACACATAGCAGTCTTGTTCTCCTCCTGGGTCTAGAATAAGAAACATCTTGCCAATGTAATTCACAATCGCAAGCAAATGTACATTACCGCGTTTAAAAAGGACTTTGACAAAATTGTTACTTTAAGCACAAGACTGTTGAAAATGTTCGTATTACATTGTGTAGATGCTTGTCATGATAAGTTTTCTGACAAGAGGCCTGTAGTGCAACTCTCGATGTCATGTCGATGTCTCTCAGCGGTGCCGATATTATACGGTACGCGCGTATACATGGCGACAAGAGTTGCAGTACTGGTGTGTGGTGTGGTGGAGATGGTGGAGATGGTGACGTGGTGTGTGGTGTGTGCAGGCGCGCGAGGAGGAGGTGTCCGGCAAGCTGGCGGAGCTGGAGGCGCTGCGGCGCGCCAAGCAGCTGCCGCGGCCCGCGCCCTTCCTCGACCTGCAGCGGGAACTCGAAGAGGTACGTCACACATACCGCACAGTTAGAACAAAAGTCACACAAAACAAAATGTGTCATTTTATGAAATTGAACCTTAACATAACAGATACAAAACTTAAATTACAAAATCGGCATGTTTCGTATTGGGTGCTTTTTGTTCCAAATATGTGATATTATGTATTACGATATCATCAGCCATATGATGTCCACTGCTGGACGAGGACCTTTCCCAATGATTTCCATTATCATTTGGGGGGAAATGCCAATAATCGGCACGCTTGGCAGGCTGGTTGGCGATCGAAGTGGTGTTGTCATTTAACTCACAGAGACCGCTGCTGCCCGATCTCTGGAGAGTTCCCTCGGTCGTCTCTTACGACCCCCATGACGAAAATTGCAATGCAAATTTGAAATGTAAATTATTCTCAATCTGTTTTTAGTACAAGCAAGTGACGACACTTCCTTGCTCTGGAGTGACGACGCGGATCAATTTCCGAGAGGTGGATGTAAACAATGTAGAGGCTCGCCCGATGGGAATCCGTTCAGTGACGCTTTATGCGCACATAAAGTAGACAATCTAGAGCCGGCAGTAACCCGCGCCGGCCGCTCTCCGGGGACGGCTCGTGTCCGGGCGCGGCGCTCCTCTACGGAAATTGAATCATTTTGTCCAATGTGTTTGCCCGCGCTGTCCGAGATACATTGAGACAGATTGTCTCCTCGTCGTAAACAAGATCCTGTATACTGTAAACTTTGTAACTGACAATTAGTAGTAGTGTGTGTTGGCTGCATGAAGCCGGCTTTCTCTTTAACCAAAAATACTTTTCTTTGAACTTCACAGACACATTTTAAATATCAAACTTCCAATTATTCACGTTTCGCAGCCCATGAGAAACGTCGTTCAGACTCTCCTTCAGCAAGTCTTTGAAATCTAGTCGTTCAATAGATACAATAGGAAAACTGTGTTTCGTGTTCCGGCGTCCGCCGCCGCCGCCGCCGCCGCCAGTCCCGGGAATGCCGGGACCCGCCGCCGCCGGAATGCGGCCGCGAGACAAAGCCACCGAAACCGCAGAATATTTCGCTCTGGCTCGAAACAACGGGACAACAATCCGTGACATGATAAACATGGTGGACGTCATATAATTGGCCGCGTCTACTCGCTCCTGTGTACGTTTGTCCCGCGTGGCTAGAATGTAGCGAGCTGGTGCAAGGAGTTATACCTGTGGCAACTAGGCATACAAGTGTCTTCCAAGTAATTCTAAGTCTGAAGTCCTCGTTGTTAGGAAGAGTAGGTATGCTTTATTTTATGTGATGTAATGTCAGTTCCACAGTTTTAATGAAAGATTTAAGCCTAACTTTCTAAGCAATGTGAATAATTAATTCTCTTCTTAATTAGCGGAAAGCAGATGTTTCGAGTTTAATTTAATTTGGTGTCGCTCCGGACCGCGGCGGCTTTTGTTTATCTTCTCTGTTTGTATTCTCAATACATTTATTCTCAAATACTCATTTGTTCTACGCTCAGCTGTAACTGTTTTTTTGTACAGTAACATAAACCAAAACCAAGTCATTTCTTTACTGAGTAATTTAATAAAATGTTTTATGGGCCTAAATGGCCCAGTAGCCAGAGCAGCTCCCTCTAGGATGACGGTCGTGGTTTTTGAACCTCCTCCGACATTAATGCTTTAGTGACAAGCTGAGGTATTCATTGTGTGCGTATCTCGGTGAGTTATTTATGTTTTAAAAGTATTTCCGTTAGTATATCTGGCGGCCGCAGTACAGGGGATAGGTACATCGTAGTTTGGGGCTAGGTGAATGTCTCGGGATATTGTTAGGTATTGTTCCTTTGTTCGTGGATCCGAATCGAACAATGATAATATCAAATAAGCTGTAGGGTGACTATAGTTACTGTCTGGTGTGTAGACGAGGGTCTGCACATGCCATATCGACACGTCCGTCTGCGTTCCTTCGCCAAAACGTGATTGGTCTCACATTTTATCCTTTCCTTTGTGCTCCGCCTGGGCACGTTTCACACCTCTTAACTCTTGGCCCTACATTTTACAGGACTCTTAGACTATTCAAATGTTTCACTCTTGCAGCTTTGTATTAGGGGTTATATTTGCTATTCACGTCTTTTTCGCTTAAGGATATCCTTTTATGTAGGTAGTATGACAGCAAGTTTTGTTAGAGCTCGGGTTATGAGAGTTTTTGTTGGGAGTTGAGTTCAATGGCAGGTACAATGCGATGTGTTGTAAGAGAGGAGTAGTGGTCCAAGTGTAGCACTCGTGGCGGCGCGTGCTGTCGCCGAGCGCGGCTAATTCCTCACCTCACGTGTGCGACGCGGCGGCGGCGGCGGCGGCGGTGCCCGCTCTAGCTATCCCTTCATACAATTCAAATTATTTACTTGCGCTTCACAATGGTACAGTGGTGCTAGTAATATTCAAAATGCCAGAAGTTATTCATAACTTAGCCCTCCTGGGCATAGCAATATTCTTGGCATAGGACATTCGAAATATAGTAAAACAAGTATTCAGAGCTGAACTAGACTTTTCCCCCAATTTATTTTTTAAATACTGGTTGTTTTATACATATTTGAAATACAATCGCAGGTTGGTATTTGTAAAGTAATTACTACCTTCTTTGCACTGAGAAAAGAAATTACATTTGAAGACCAAAAGAAGGGGTAGTTCAAAAGTATAACTTGTGATTCAAATGTTTAATATTGTTTGTTTCTAGACTCAGTGCTTGATCCACCCACATTCGCTCCTGTGTGCGTTAGCTTGATTGGTGTTAGGTTTTGTGGTGATAGAGATGATAAATCGCCTTGAAGCTGCCGTGCTGCGATACATAGTATACTTGTATTATCTGGCGAATGCAATATTGCACGTGTGTAATATAACGCCGACATTTGTGTACACGAGTTCACCTGTACTGGACTTCGCGTGAACAGGCCAAGGTTAAGGTGCGCTCAGGTTACAGTGGTGTGTCTGGAATATAAGCGTTAGCCACTGTCCCACACCTGCGCCGCACCCTGTATAGCATTATAATAGAATTTAAGAAAGAAATACAATGTTTATCAACGAGCTCAATGCCCTTCTTTTGTTTATGTTCTGAGACCGTTTACTTACAGTCTGCAGTCACAAACAGTTGCTACGAATTTTAATCATGTTTTGCTGCTTCTTCCTTTCTACCTAGAAAGTATCACACTGATTTTGGTATCGGTCGCAGGCCTCAATAAAAGTTAAATAAAATTGTCTAATTATAAAATACTAACTGTACTGCCCTTTATACCGTTCCCATCAGAATTTTGAAACAAAACTTTCCTGTTGATGTGTATGTATGTGTTGTGCGGTGCAGGCGGCGCGCGCCCTGTCCCGGCACCGGGCGCTGGTGGACAGCAAGCTGACGGCGCTGGGCCGCTACTCGGCGCGGCTGCAGGCGGCCAACAGCTGGGCCATGGAGGCGCGCGCCCGCCTGCAGCTCTCGCCGCACCTCGCGCCCACACAACACGACACGCGCCTGCAAGCTGTCATGGTATCATGATGCTTCTTACATAATATGATAAACACACGTCACGTCGCTACGACACAATAGACCTCCATCTGCTACTGTATTAATACATCTCCTGAACTACTACATATACAAAAGTTTTGGTTGGTACTATGGTAGTACCTCAGTACATTTCAACTATTTAACCGCTAATGTATTTTACATCAGACACCTCAAACCGAACGAAATCCCTAATTAACAAAAACAGGCCTTTTTTGGACTCAGGATCTAATTCAGTTGTCACTGATTGAGCTGTAGCTTAGTCTAATCGCTGTGATAGAAAAGCACGTGGAATCATTCCGGTTTTCCAGCCCTATATTGTTACTGATTATCACAATCATTGTTAAAGGAGGACGTGTCGGCACACGAGTGCGAGATCAACGAGGTGTTCGAGAACTACAACAACATCGAGCGCGAGTGTGCTGACGCCGCGCAGACTGTCTCCCCCGAGCTCCGGGAGCGAGTCCTCAAGCTGCAGGAGGACTGGAGCTTCATCCGGCAAGCGTGCGGCGACGGGAAGACCGCGCCGCAAGGTGACGCGGGCCCCGTCACGTCCACGCCGCTCCGCCAGCCCGCGGAGACCGAGGAGGTGTCGCGCAAGAGCTCCCTCGACAGTCAGACCAGCGGTAAGTTGCTGGTCACGAGCCGCGTGGTTGGGGTTACTTGACTTGTCTATGAATTGGTGACGGACTAATCTACTTGTTACTTTGTAATTGTACTCTAGTGCAGGTGTTTGCAACCTTTTTTGTGATATTTTCTTGTGTGGGTTACTACTGTAACTGTAGAACTTGAGATAAATGTCTAATAACCGAAGATTTAGAGCTCTAAATCTATCGGGTGCACTCTGAAGGAAGGTAATGTCGCTAACTAATTGTAAGCTAATTAGAAAATGCTCCACCTTTGTAAACGTTAATTGGTTGCTAATTCCTGAACTGGAAAATATTTTAACGGATTCTAATCAGAAACACACGTGGCTTTAGAACTAAATGTTTTTCAAAACCATTAGTCTTGGTCTAATTTTAGTGTTGTTTCTTTCGTCTATTCAAAATCAGAATTAGATATCGTGAGCGCTGATACCAGCCAGGTATCACGAAAGTTACTGGCTACTTTTTACTATTTCATGTACTTTGAGTATATACACTTTAAAAGGCACTTATAATAGGTACCTTGTTTTATGTTAAGTAACTCAGTAGTACAGATATGCTGCGTTTTGTAATTATTAATGATACAGGCAGCCGCGTATTGACAGAGTCAGTTATGGTTGTTGTGTCTCTGCGGCACAATGAGCTAGTCATTTATTACTAACATGTTCATCCATTCTGATTAGAATCCGCCGCACACATTAATACATGTAATGTCAATGAAGTGGTGATGTGATCTAACCTCATTAACTGCCATTGTACCGTTTGTGACAATAAACTGTGTTTATAACATTTACTAACAGCTAGTTTTATTGTAGTGTGTAGATGCACGGTAATGGATATACTTACTATGGGAATCAATTTCATATTTTTCTCAAAGATTTTGTGATTATTTCACTCTGAAGCACATTATGTCAAATGTAGATGTTTTTCAAGTACCTTCGTACTGCAGCGGCTGCAGATATTATATAAATAAAAATGTTACCCAAACTCAAGGCCCGTAACAATAAAATCTATAATCGTAAAATGTGTTGGTAAGCGCATAACTCGGGAACGGATGGACCGATTTCTCTAAATAGTTTTACTGTTGTGATTATTAATGTCAGCAGAAATATTCTTATGAAAGAAAAAATTGAAACCCACTGCTGAACATAGGCCTCCCTAGATGTTATATTAATTTGAGATTAGTCTTCATAGTTAACAGGAAAACGTCTGTCGGGTTCACACATACTCAATGCCCGTACGAATAAAATGTCTTATGATATAATTTTTACTCGGTTGTTGTCACTTTCTCATATTCAGAAAATTGATAAGAAGACAAAATACGAATTGTATACAAATATTGTTTTCATTGGTAACGCGGGATACGTTTACTCCATTACCATAATGCTACCGTCGATGTTACAAATAAATTGTATTGTTTCAATTTGATATCTTTACATACTTTATTGTGACATATAAAAGCTACGAGTGACGTCACAGACAATGGCACACGGCTTAACGAGACTTTCACAAAAAGGTCGGAATTGAAACGAGACACAACGCGGACACGACCTGTCAATTGCACTGTAAATAAAATAGGCACACCACGTCCGAGCCACGTCTCCCGCCGCCGCCGCCGCCGCCGCCGCCCGCTGTCCGCTCATACAGAGGGTTGATGAACATTAACCAGCATTCTATTTTGTACACACATTCATACATCTCACCCCTTTACAAGTACAAATACGACAACTACAGTTAAACAACTTCATTTATAGCTTTTTTTTCGACGCAGTCAAAGTACACGGCACACTTTAGTGTCAGTTTGCCAGCTACTGAATAGGATTTTGAAACTAATGATTTTCTAATATCTGAAATTGATTTACTTAATGTAATTTGACGTTTGTACGTTGTCATATCAAGCATTGTTCGTACTTGTCTGTGTAGTGGTGTTGACTACAATTTATATCTCCCTGAGCACTAGTAGGCAGATAGTCTTTTTTAAACAAACAAGCGTTTGACCACCATCCTGCCTGACGTTAAGCAGCCGTGTAGTTTACGATAGAGCACACTTGTTCATTAGGTACCTATTTACTCCAGTGAAGACCTTCAGACAGGAAACACAGACTCCGGCAAGTCATTCCATATCCTAGCGTTTCGCACTATGAAAGTAGACGCAAAGCGTTTGGTTCGCGTAAATGGTATATCCACCTGGTATGGGTGACGTTTTGCCGTTCTCCTGGTTGTCCTATTGTAAAAGTTAGTAATAATACCCCGGACATTTCTGACACGGTTACCTACCGGTTACCAGTGTAAGGTACTCCGTTATATTATGTTTGAGACTGAGATTGTATTTATCTAAATATACATGTAAAAGGAAAAGCTGGCTGACTGACTGCCTGACATATCAACGCGCAGCTAAGTACCGTAGGGTTGCACTAAAAAAGGAATTCCAGAAATTCTTACAGGAACGGAAATTAACGGAAAAATACTTTTGTATGAAAAATCTAAACCGCTCAAGTGAGACGCTTGAAATTTGGGATGCAGATACTACTAAACTACGCGAATGAAATCGCGGGGCGTCCACTAGTACATTATGTTTTTAAATAAATATTCTCCACCTCTTGGAGATAGAATGATTACTGACCATGAGTCAATGCTAGCCATCGAAGATAATAATTGAGGTTTAGATAGATACATCCTATTATGAATATCAAGATTTACTCTGATTGGATTGCATAATTGCAGTGTGAAACTTTTTACAACTCAGAACATTCTACATTTTTATCCTTATGTGATATTAGGATATACAAAAATGCACCGTAAGTTCTTCCTGTGGAGAATCAGTTTCCGTTCACGCCACCGACCACGTTAGTGTAAGAAATGCCGACCGCAATGTATCACATACCTAAGTATTTTCCAACGAGCAGTCGTTCGTAGACCTCATATGTCTTTGCAAATCGCCTTCCTCCGATGTAACAGCCGCCGACAATCGTATTCAGATCTTGTGCTGAGCTGAAATCAGTAGGTGTAGAGGTCGACTCCACTTACCTAGAGAAAGAGATCATTTGGCGTAGTATTTGATGGTGATTGTCCTGGTTTCAATGAAATGATACAAATGGAAAGCCATTTGTCATTTATAACGGAATATGTGGTGTTAAATTAATGGTCATCTGATAATCAGTTTGGTTGCTATAAATTCCTTCTCGGGTATAATTACAGCGTAATAATATTTGAGGTATCTATAATTATTTTTTTCAATTGGACGTTCACAATCTATGTCTGAATGAAATATATGTCCCAGTGGTATTTACACACTGCCAATATTTTACATTCAGTCAGCAGACGGTTGGCCAAGATAGATCGACCATGTAGAGCAGACCAGCTGATCAACATTGAGATTCTAAAGGCGGCTTCACCCCGCCTTCGTGTTTCCATCTGTACTCAATTGTCAAGTAACGTCCTGTTGACGGCTCGCGAGCAACCGCGGATCACCCAGGTTTGGGCTGGCTTGAATTGTAGTTTTTTTTTTAGATTACATATGGCATTCATAGGGTAGTAGTAATGGCCAAAGAATTTTACAAACTCAGGGAATAACCCTTTAAGAATGACGTCTACAGTTTTTGGAAATCCTACTGAGTACATTTCTCCAGATGCTGATTCAACGAAAAAATCTTTTGTATGAAGAGGTCGAATTTTTCGTGATTTTTTTTTTACTTTCTGCAGCAACAGCAGTAGACTTAGACTTAAAAAGTTATTTCTATAGGTACTTGAAGACATGACAACTCCACCATGGTACTTGTAATTTTAAGATGTAGCGGGTCGATGGTAGGGGCTCGTTCATTACCTAACTCCGCGGCGCCGAGCACGTCGACACGTCGGCTCCCTGTGCTCGGGTCGCGGTGCTCCAAACGTAGACACATCGCGATTATTCAGTTCTAAGTACGTAAGTAGAAGTCAAAGAAAACTATTGGTACTAATAACCAAAGTAATACAAAGTAACCTATCTACTAAAACGAAAAAAATAGAAAATTCTTACGTAAATACATTGAGAAAACTAAATGTCTACTAAAAAAAGTAAATGTCTACAAATAAGGAATAGTATCGATATCGTTTTATATTCTGATCATCATTTTCTGTTTCAAAACCAGTAAGTAGGTAGTTGCCTAAGTACTCAACCCAGAGAGGATGTCCTCTTGTAACTCGGACCGAACAATTAGCGAGCACTAAGCTTGCAAATTTTCTATTATTGCCGTGTGGAAGGCAGGTGCCGCCGCCGCCGCCGCCGCCGCTTGCCCTCTTTTATTTATGAACCCGCCTTATTTGAACACCAATGACCGTAATAACTGTACAAATGGTGCAATTTCATTTTATAAGCTCTGCCTTATTAACTCTATTAGTCAGAAAGCTGTCATTTATGTTATGAATGCCTTTTGGAAGGAAAGTTTGCTTAGCTGTCGTAGTTTTAAATTCTTTACGTAGCAGAATCGTGAATATCAATCATATGATTATTGTTGGAATATAACGCAGTACAAAATGTTAGTTTCCCTGCAATGATCATGATGGTAGTGCAGAAGTATCAGGTAGGCATTAAGACTAGGTAGCCATCATCCCGGCAGCTCCTCGCCCCAGAAAGCAGTCTTTGTGCCGACTGCTGCCATCTCGCCACAATGCTCTTTTGTCATACTTTCGTGGTCGCCTCTCGTCTCGCAGAACTAGGTCGCTTTGGAATCATTTCTCGATGCTCTTTGCCGTCTTCATTCAACAGTTTCTGGGGTTCGCGGTAATAATTTTTTTCTAGGTTCCGTGGGAGTAGCAGTTTATAAAGTAAAAGTATTTACGCGTGGAGACGCAAAGTAGCAATTACCTACTGATCATCAGAATACGGTTGTCACTTCTTTACAATGTGGTTGTCAAAACTTTATCATTCATCATGGTCCTCAAAACAACGACCGAATGTAAAATTAGCATGGTTTGTCAAATGTTTTGCACTGCATATACCTATAGGTACCTACATTCATATTGATGAAATGCCATTCACTCCTGTTCGTAACCTTTAAGTGTTTCCAACCATATGACCTTTGTCCCTCCCTGCTCTATCAACAGCCCGACGGTAGTATTTTCAGATACACTAGTATTTTGTGACTCAAAAGTCTTACCTTTGAAGTAACAAAGCAACATTGCAAACGACATACCTTGTTAGAGGTTACCATCTTGAAGGCCCTCGTGCTCGCTGGACAGAAAACTTTAGGTTTATTGAACTTGTGACTTGTGTGCTTTGTGTTATTAAAGAGTTCTAGCTAGATTGTTTTTGAATAATTTTATCGGACGAATGCCTTGTAATTGGTATGTTTTGATAAACCTTTCTTCGTTATTTTGGCATTTGTATCATATTAGAAGATTTCATATTTGTGGGATGGAATAGTTATGCGAATATTTTTGCTAAACAATGGTTATGGGAAAGTATCCCGAGACAATTTTGTAACGATGTACAGAGAAACACTATTACGTAGATACGTTGTTACACACACGAAAGAATCAATGGAAAATGCAGTGATACTAAACCGGATCGGGTTAATTTTCGGATGTCATAGAATGACGATACTGCACAGAAGATGTAATTTTAATTACACAAACGTAGTACTGTAGCCTAATACCTAATCTAAAAAGTCAGCCAGTTTAACTTACTTCTTCAAGGCAGCATAACAGAAGGGTTGTAACCCGGCCGGAGCGCGCAGCGCGTTGAGCAGGGAGCGGCGCGCGGTTGCAATTCTACAAATTGTGCCCGAATGGCGGCTGGTCGAAGCTTTTTATGCCGGACGTAAAATCCGGCTTTTAAAAAATTCAATGTGTGAACTCGCGCAGTGTCAGCAGGAGAAATATGCCCGCACACTACTTGGCTAATGTCCCGAAATGGGGCTTTAATCTTTTTTTGCCGCAACCCGCTGGCGACGGCGCTCTGCGTGGCGGCGCGCCCGATTTTTTTGTCCCGTTTACTGAACTGGAATTAAAACTTGGATAAAATATACTTATACGGGTTCTTTCTTTTTGAATAAAATAAAATAGGTGATCTTATACATATGTAGTTAATAAACACACTAACTGCTCAGCAATATAGCATGCCATTAGTTAGGTACAGGGTTTGCTTATGAACACAGACTTCGGCTGCGAGGTGATTCAATTACTACAAGGAGTTAAGCAATGACGTGCGTAAGCACTCATCGTGGAGTACCTATTCTTACCCGCTATTAACTTATTTTCTTGGTACTGGTTTTCAAGTTACATAGTAGTATAACTTGAAAGGAAGCAAAAAATACTGTGAAACACTACACAATTAATAACTGCACATGTAAGAACATGATACTAAAGTGGCCGGGAGCCAACGATTCCATCTTCGCCGCTGCAAAGAAATATATTCCAGCCTTTGAAATTGGAATTTTAGTATTTCACTTTCGTACAACTGAACATTGAAAATTGACTTTATTGTCCTGGAATACGGAACAGAATCGCATGAGGGCGAGGACTATGGGTGTAAGTCGGCATAATGTATTATTCGGAACTTTATGGTTCCTTTTCTCATTGAATTTGTCGGTAGTGTCTGCGGACTGTAGTGGCTGTAGCTGTAGGTGCTTGTATTGCCTGGGAACTCTTGTTACACGGCGCATGGCTTTATCGTGCTGTTTATTGTTTCGTTTGGCTAAATGCATGTGTTTTGCTAATACCAGCATACGGTGGCTTCTTCAATAATGTAATGTGTTTTGGGACATACACATGTATAAATGGATACATGATGCTAAACTAAATGCTATAGATATACCTACTGTGTTCACTCTGAATCCCGTTCTTTGTATTGAGCGGTAGTAATGTATCTGCATTTTATTTCTTAAGTGCTGTAAAAGAATTATCCAAGGTTAGTAAGTTCAGGTAAAAATAAAAATAATTTCCCAGTAAAAATAGGTAGGTACACATGTTACATGCTCGATTTAAAGTCGCTGATTAATCCAATTAATTGCTTGTTGTTTTACTTTGATTATGTAGTAATGCACGGTCGGTCTGGATTCTTTTTGCTTATTCGTTTATTTAAATTTCATTTCCTTTTTTTCGCATTTCAGGTATGTACTCGCATGATTCGTGTGGTAAGCTTATTTATTATTGGATGCTTCTGCAAAGTAATTATTCGATAAATTATCCGCGTTCATCCCCGACCAAGTTGGCCGGAGTCCGGACATTTAAATATTTTCCGACGAGCAAATGGCAACGGATAATATGCGGGAACTTCGGAATAATATCCTGAGCTTTGCATTTACATTCGGCCTGGATAGATTCCGGCATTCACTTAAAGCAAACCGCTTGAGTGGTACCCAGTTAAGGTAAGTGGTGCTTTTAAAGAATTCATCTTAATATTTTGAAAGGTTCTAAAGGAGACTGGGGAGGATTTCCAAGGACTATCTAATAAAGTTTTTGCATCTGCTGAATCTCAACTAACCTCAAAGAATTTAAAAACTGGCACATTTGTATACTAGGTTATTTGTATGAGGTTTTCCGATATATTTTCTTCGAAAGGGATGTACCTACTTACTTTACACCTGTATACACCTGTATTATTCTTGAAGTAGAGATTTTCGTCACGGACTTTCCTCCATCTTAGCTGACGAATGTGTCGGTGTCGAGTACCCTCGCGGCATGTTTGATTCCTCTCCACTCTCATTGATTGGAGCTCGAGCTGGTTCGGGAAGTGGGGCGACGTGCCGCCCACGTCATGTGTCTTCTTTTTTACTGACTCCTATTGGACATACGTCGGTCGACTTTAGTTGATGTTTTGTACCTGTACATTTGTTTAGATACTGCAACTGCAGATACAGTACGCTTGTTAGAGTTTTATGAAAGTGAACACCTTTGATGATGTGAACACATCTGCTGTTGCTTCGTTTCGAAAATAATTGGATAGTGAGGGCTATTAAAATCGATATGTTTTCTGCCAGCATCAAACCTTCCTGCTTCAGTTGCAAGGTTTTGAAACCTCGTTAAATATTTCGTTTCCGTCTACCGAAACGAACAGAATTCCTGTTTTTGTCCTGTGAAATTGAATTCGCTGAATGTTAACTTTGATTTACTTACCTATCCGCCTTCGGTCTGTTTCATTTCATACGTTCTGTTAGGCTTTCAACAGGTTTAAAATAATAGCAAATGCCTAATCAAACCTTTTTCAAAGAAACAGGTTAAACTCTTACAAGGGTTCCGATCCAAAGAAACAGGTTTCAAACTCCGCTCAGTTGTAACAAACATAAATCAACTTCAAACAAACAATTGATGTTATTTCCTTCTATATTTAAAAATAGACTCGTTCCAAACTGTTTACCAACCTCAACTGAGGCAATATTGATCAATCAATTGGCGCCACCATCTTAACTTCCACTTTATCGCGAATGAAAATGTTTCTGAGGCAAGATCTTCCAGCTTGGTTTGTAAAGGTAGTGAGCGTTGTTTATCTACCTGCAAGTGAAGTAAAGCTACGCGAGCGCCCCGCCGCGCTGGTGGGAGTGCCCGGTGCAGGTCACCGGGCACGGGGTCATCTCCCCGCCGGGTCACGGAGCACCGAGGTCACGGGTAGAAGAACATGGTGACGTTTCTTGTTGCATAAGTCCCTGGTACACCGAGGACGACTGTACACTGAAAAATAGTAATTTACATGTATTTTAACATTGGCAGAGGTGCCTAATATTAAACGTTTTCACTTGCAGCCAACTGCTAGTCCCGTGGGAATCAACTTTTCTAATTCCTCTGTGTAAACCTGGTCAGTAAAGGTAAACATTAATGTACATTTTTACCGCGCGGACAACTGCTCCGATTTCAAATATTTTTTTACAGGGGTTAGTAAACATTTGTTAGAAACATAATGTCGAAGGTAAAATTAGTTAAACTAAAATTGCCCATATTGTACGGACATGTGTGGTAGATACCACACTCTGTAAAACAGTATCTATAATATAACGTTGGGAACGTTTAAATTATCATTGACTTGTCAGGCTATGATTCGCCTTTCGGTATAAAGAGGTAGCATAGATACTAGATGACTAGTCCCGAGATTAAACCCGCGTAGTTCGGTTTTCCACTGAATACAACCTGTAACACCACGTAGATAATGATATGAATTAAAAGAAAACTTCTAACGTAGCTACTAAAATTACAAGTAGACTAGTCTCGGTGTTGTTATATGTGAGGACCCTATTATTCCTATTCTTAGAAACTCTGAACGTTCTGCCAAGTCTAAGCTTCGTACGATCGACCAAGAGGATCAATCTTGATTTCTGTGCTAAGAACAATAAAGCTTGAAAAGCCAAAGTCAAATACAAATGTCAATTTTTTTTATTTTAATCGTTATAAGTGCTATAACATAAAGATATACAGTAACATAACACAAAGCTTGACGAACGTCATTTATGACTTTAAAAACTAAAATAAACGTCCCCGGTTCGAATTAATTTCTTTTACTGGCCAGAAGAACCGGGAGAAGAACCGACTGTATTGACATTCATTGGTAGAGCAGATTATTGGCTAACTGTACATACCAAACTGCAAGTCGTAAGTAGAGTTCCAGCATATAAGTAAAGTACAACAAGTCACACTCCGGCCTCATTCCCCGGCGTCATTAGAGCGGGGGCTTGCGCTCAGCAGTGTTCCAACAGTGTATCCTTATCAACGTTATGGGTATACACGTACTACTAGCTCCGGTGTTGGAACACTGTTAAATGGGACCAAGTTTGCTATACTTTCTTCGTTGCATGGTTCTGGTATCACAGTGGCAAACGTGTGCATAACTGCACCCGGTAGTCTCTTTTGTAAAACAGGAAATGAAATCATTTGTCCTCTAATGTCAGAGGGATAGGAGTGCATTATAAATGACATTAATTGATAATTAATTGTTCTTGACTCCGTTAGTCGAAAAACTTCTTCATACATTACATACATGCACCGCTCTAATAATATAATATAAGGCAAAAAATGCAATGCACTGTATGACCAAAACACGATGCATGCGGCCCGTTTCATCTTTACACGAGGTATCCTCAGGATTCTTGACCCAATGACAAAAACGCTCCGAGTGTCATTCTGTTGCCAAGCTACTAAGCTAATTCCTTATCTAGGAAAGGATAACTGCTACAGGTCCATTCCATATCATGTTGCATTAAATGGTTGCTAGAACGGTTAGTGAACCGTAACCATTTGATCAGATTGTTTGCCTCTACCTACACCGCTTGGGAATTGGCATTGGGTGTTTATCTGCGAGAAATAATATTGTGGCCAACTTCACACCCAGTTCCAGGGTGCAGCATCGTTAGCAGAGCCCGTGGTAGGGCCGCAGCCAGCTAATGTGTGCGTCTTACGAATATTGTCGACGCCGACGACCTTTGCTCCTCAAGTTATGTGTGTAATTTATAGCGGGCGGATGTTTCCCGCTTACATGTTACACAGAAATTACACGAGCTAGTTTTCGGTGACTTATGAGGTGCCTTGATGAATATGAAAGTGTGTTTAGTTGTTATTAGTTAGAGTGAGTGATGTTTTGTAGTTGCCTGCACTTACTATTTCATGTACGTTACGTTTGCCCTTCAAGAGGTACGCAGGGACAATTTCAGTCTAAATATCTGCATTGTATGCAGATATTTCCCACTAAACTCGTCCTTTTTGGTCCTGTTGTCAATGTCACTTCTAATATGATTAATATCATACTTGACATTGTGTATTTTCTTCAATTAATATTGGATTAAGAGCAGTCACATATCAAAGTAAACAAATCTTGGAACAAAACCTATTGCAATGAATAGATACTGTTATCTCAATCAATTTGTACGAACCCACGAGCGCGTTCACCACAATATAACTACTTCAAAATCCCCTGCGTTGTGATTCCTTCGCAAACAGTGTCGAGAGCTTTCGTCTGTGTCTCCCCCAGGACTATTTGGGGGACTGTCAGCCCTACGTGCAGTTATCCTGTGGGTTGAAATCATTATAGACATTATTTATAAGAGAAAATTCATAAAATGTATTTTTTACCCATGCTTCGACCGCTCCCTTCTTACTTCATTTTGCTCTTGTGAGTGGCGCCCAACGAAAACACTATAACTATTTTTGTATTAGATTGCCATGTGGGGGAAGCCGCGGTGCGTCTATTTAATATATGTTGTGACTTCTTAATAACCCCCGATGACATTGTGCTACTGCACTGTGCCTGTACTTCCTGTACGCACGTGTTAGGGGCGTGAAGGGCCCAGTTATTTGCACGCGCAATTATTATTACGCTGTCCAATCAATTTGATCTCACTCACTGAACTATTTTAAAGGGTATCTAGTCTATTGCATTTAGTGGTGTCATACCTCCACATGTGACGGGAACTTGAGCTTGGGATGCGTACTATGTAAGTTGCATGAAGGGTCAAAGTTTGTTGGTACTTTTTGAAGTGAAAGTGTTGTGTTTGCAGCGACTCGGTTTGCAGGCTCGTTTGACTTATCATCGTGAAAGGGGTGTTCTTTTGTAAACAAAGTCATTGATCGGTAGTTTCCATCCAACGTTTCGTTTAAAAACAAAATAATTTTTTCTCTTCATTTTCGTGAAAGCGCATTAAACGTGCGTGTATAGAGCAGGATTTGTTACCGGGTGTTACGTATACTGATGTAAGTATTGATGGTTAATGTGGAAACTTTCACCATTAGATGAAACACCACCTTTTATGAAAAAGAAAAGAATGGAAGGAAACAAAAAACACAAACTCACAACCAACTATTATCTATGGAACAATGTATTTCAATATTAAATCACACATATCTCGATAAATGTAATCTTAGTAGGTACTTTGAATCTCACACAGCCTTATAGAGCGTTAATTAATGCATGGATTGCGTTCCCGCGGGAGTGTCAGCGCACTGTCTTACAGTAGGGACTACGCAATGGCCCAGTTCTGGTGTTGTAGGCCACTAACGGTTTGCTCCTTATTTGTTTGAAATGACACCGCAATAAATCGCGCAAGGATCTACATAGACATTCATTCATTTATTTTTGACAAAAAACACACAAACAATAATTCAGTACAATGGATTACACATACAGTACATGTTAAATGCAGCATTCCTATCTATCGTTCCTGTGTCTGGCAGCAAAAAAGAGACGCCGACTCAGCATATTGCCACGGTTGCCCGTGACGCTGGTATTCTGCCAGCACTCATGACTGAGGAGAGATTAATAAATATATAAATAAACTAAATATTGCATTCAATTACGAAGACAGTTCAGTTTAATGAATAATCTTGATTAGTCGAGTATTTTTATTCAATAACATACGAATACACATACGTCTGCATGTCACGTTTTAAAAGCTTTTTCATAAATACTTCGATGCTCCGACTCTCTAATTACCGCGTCAATTTCAGAAGCAAGCTCCATTCACATGTAAATGCGATAACGTCGCGTCTCTGAAAATATGAAGCGACAAAAAAAAATCACGAACAAGAGCGAAAAGCTACCGGTAAGTTGGCATCGTATTAGACGAGCTTCAATGAGAGGCGGAACACGCTGGAAACAGCCGGGAAAAGTCAACCTGAGACGGCGATACTGTACCAAGTATGGGGTAGTAAGAGATGGAAATCGGGGGTAGATTTCCCTTTCGTTCGCCGCGCGCCCTACGTCAGTGTCACGCAGACCACCACACAATGTACGCGCGGTTTTCCTCTTGAAGATATTTCCCGCGAACACATCGCTTTAGTGTCAAATTCTTTCCGTGTGTTGTTGTTGTTCTGTGCTTAGTTTTGTGATATTATCTGTGAGTGAGTGCTGTGTGAGTGATCTGGGAATGAAGCTGTGATTGCCACAGAAGCTGCAATTAAACATCTTGTTTGTAAACACGAGGTATGAACGATCGAGACTGTAATTGATCGACTTTGTTTAGGTTTCAGCTGCTGTTTTTATTAATTGCGGGTGATTAATTTTGGGAATTGCTGAAAACGTGTGACATGGGATTGAGATTTATGGAATGTTACTTTGTTTTATTTTTTTGTCTGTGCGATCACAGGCCAGAGTACACGTATCACATTAAACGTAACCCTGCTTGTAAAAGCAGCCACTTGGCAAAATAATTTACTAATTTATGTAACAGTTTTCATTTCTATAAAAGACGTGTTTAAATCCTTCCTCGTAATTGTTTCCTCTGTGGCCGACCTGTTAACGTAGTTACCAGTGATTGAGACACATTGATGGAGCGATCCAAAACTAATATTTATTTTGGCGACCTCGATCATTTACTTTGCAGTTTGATCCACTCCTTTGTTTACCTTGCGTTTACGTAGTTACGTGCTGACCTGGAACATGAAAATGTTCCCTATTATATGACCTAGAGGATGTTTGAGGCTCTGAAGAGATTCACGCCAAATTATCTACTTGTAACTATTATTATTATTCCTTCTAAGTCCCAATTATTAGGTTTAGAATTCCTTCTATGATAGGGGACATCAAGTCTTTAAAGCTTCTGGGGACCAAATTTGCTACACTCTCGTACTTACATCGCTCTGGCATCGGAGCGGAAGATGATGTGCATCGCTGTATACGGACGACAGAGAAATCAAAGTAACGAAATCAGCAAAACACATCGTTTCACCCAGGTCACTTTACTGAAGTGGCTTTATTTGTGGTGTAAATTACTCACGGAAATTGTGGTATAATTAATTATCATGTATGTCATAAATTAATATATAGTGATTTTAAATAACATTCATAAATATATGAGTCAATACGAGCCTAAATACAGTCAAGTTAAAAACCAACGTCTACGAGTACATGTACGGAACACAAAAGAAAACTTACACCTACCACACAAGAAAACATTAATTCGACAGTTTGGAAATCCCAAAATCCCCGGCAAACCATTTACCTCACACAAGCCACTGAAAAGTAAGTGAGTAGCCAACCCTGTGACACTTTCTATTCCGGATGTTGTAGCAAGACGCGGCGTGTGCCGGCGCGACGCCCGGTGTCGTCCGGTGTCTGCGCGGTCCGAGATAAGGCCTCCCCCGGGCTCCGCTTCAATCTACTAATATTCCATTTAACGTTTTACTCTGCGGCGGTGCCCATTTGTCTTGTGTGCTGCTTCACTCGCTCTGCGGGGGACTTGTGGCGCACATTTTTTTTACTAAGAGATAATAATATGTCGTCTGGTGAACGTTTCTTTGAGGTTTTGGTACGTTCTCACGACATTTTTATTGGCTTTTTGTGACAAAGTGATGATCTATTAGATTGTAAAATACCTCCCATTGAAAAGGACAGATAAAATCTAATTACTTATGTATATTAAGAATGAGTTCGCAGAATATTTATGGACCTTGCAAATGATTACAGATAGAAGTTGGTACCAAATACGTTTGATACTTCTCTTGTTACTCTATTACCTTCGGTTTCATACATACCTATATAGTAAAGGTAACTGAAACAATAATCGCGTTTGCTACCTCAGCACAGGCCCACTGGCTCTGTTAGAAGTCTGTCCTTGCCCTATTTTTTTTTTCAAAAATCCTTGACATAATTACTGCATAGCAACGACTCGGTAATGCGCTGACTCTCAAATGTAGATAAAGCAGGAGACATTAACAGTGAAGTTACATGTCCGAATTTAGTTGCATTAAGTTCCTTTTACAATGTAGCTCACCTTATAAACCTGCCTTTTACAGTCACCGTATAAAACACCAACCTGGATTCAAGTCTTAATAAGTTTTGTTTGATCTAAACAACGTCTGAAGGTTAAGAAAGTGAACAGAGAGTAAGGTCTATTTTCCCTGTTGCTTCAAACACGATATGCCATTGATCTGGGGCAGCACCCGGGTGGATCACCCCGTGGCAGTGATCAGCGCCTGCTTAGTATGCGGCGGGCGCTCGCGCTCCGACAGGTACCGACTATTGGACTACTCCGCCGTGTTTGTGGCTTCATCACTGTGGAATCTCTTACAATTTAGCAGCTATACATACAAGTGTATAGTTGCTGTGCCTTATTACTGGAGACGAAGGACATTTCTATATAATGTTTTTCAAGTTATAGCGTTCTTCTTCAGTCAATAGTACCTAGTGTAATTTTGGGTATAGTTTGTTGGTCTGTGTAGAAATATATATGCGAAGACAGTTCTAATTCAAAAAATGCCCTCTTAACGGAGATTAGTCACAGTTTGTTTTCCATTGTGAGGTGTGCGGGAATTGTCAACGATTTTTTTGGGTTCTGGGACTTTAACCCTTCCGTGGACACACCCCTCCTGTCGACATGATAACAATACAATTACCATTTTCTTAAATTGAGCGTACTCCTTGTAGTTGCCCTTGATTTTGTATTCGTACATATATCTAACGAAGGTAGCCTAAGTATTTTCTTCTATTCTTGCTCTTTACCGAAAATATACCTGTTTGGATTATTGTATTGGCGTATTCTATTATCTTAAAAAGAAGAAATGACAATAGATTAAATATTTTTTCTAAAAGTAAGTTTTAAAACATGTGTACACAACGAAATGTTCCTATTTCGAGACACTGTCGCAACTTTGTTTTTTTAATTTGGTAGAATCAAGAAAATGTCGTCGACCGGACAATTCTCTGGAATTGAAGTAGGTACTTGTGTTGCGTGTTACCCCAGCAATACATTTACCAAAGAAAAACTTGCCCCATTCCGTCCTAACAAAGTTCCCTCGGGGAGTAACCACCAACCGATGGTTTCTGTCTCGAAACTTCACCCAAATTACAATTTACTCTCTAAATAATCAACTTTGCGAAATAATGTGTAGTAAAATCTAGCTCAAAATATACTGGCGCTTTGAACCCTTCGCAACCGAACAAAAAAATCTGCATAATTTGAAAAAATATGCGATGAGCGAAAACTTGCACGCTATCTCAATTATTTTGGGGAATATTTTAAGCAATATTTTTTTTGTAATTTTTCAGCCCTTTGATACGGTAGCTTGTGACTTCCCTTATCTGTAATCCATGCATTCCGTAACGACACACGTCCAGAGTAAAAAGAACTTTTGCAAACGTTGTCAAGGTCACTTCTAGCTTGTAAAATGCTGGGGTTTGCTTAAACAAATTGTATGGATATTTAATAATATTGAAATTACTTTGCCCATCGCCCAATATGATCGCCCATACATCTTTTGATTTGATTCGATATTCACTTTATATTGAATTTATACCTTAGGTTATTTTTACATGAGGTTTAAGAATAAAGACTACAAGCATGATTGTATGTCTCAGACAAGCTCAAGAACTTTATAGCTTTTACCTACTTGAGAGGTCACGCTCAGTTTACAGCAAAGTCACGCCAATTTTATCTAAAAACTCGATCTCTGTAAATATTTTTAAAATTTAAAGCAGTTTCGTGCGCCGTTCATTTTATGAATTTTAATTCAAGTTTTCCTTTTATGTTTAAGGCTTTTCTTTTAAAATGTGCTGGTACTTGGTGCTGAGACGCCCCCCGCAGGGTTAGTTAATCACTGATTACGCTCCCCTAAGCTATTAAAAGGAGTGCAGCGGATACACGTTTTTTTTTCTGAAGAGCTTCTTTTGTGTGTTGTTAATATGCTTTCACGCCTACACATCTACCGCCAGCGTATCGTGGACTACACTCCCGTTATACACATTGCTGCTATTAGTGCTTAATATCTCCTGGTGTTGGCACACGGTCGACTAATTGCAAAGTTTTTTATGGAAAGAGAGAGGATAACGAGTAATCAAATTCGGACTTCGCTGGAACAATCACGTTTTAATGAATTTTCTATGCAATTCTTATTGGTACATTGGTATTGGCGCATCCTGAAACAAAGAATAACTATCTACTAGAATAGATAACTCATTGTGTTTTTGAGTTTCAGTACGTTGAACAGTTCTAAGATACTGGCATTTATATTAGATTACACTAACTTCGCTCCATGATAAGTTAAGATGCTTCTCAGTAAATCATTACGAATCCTGTAGAATAGGGATTCTGTAGTATATGGATTCTACAGAAGTACAATGCAGGAAATGAATTTAGTATAGGTACGTGTAGAAGCTGTTAACAAACCATTTCCGTATTACCTATATGTTTATCTACAGAGCTGTCTGTGGATATACAGCCGCCTTCCCCTGAAGAGGTGGCAGATAAAATAATTTTATCATAATTTAAAGTTAATATTATAATAACATCGTCTGACGGACAGAATTACGTTGACGGACACTTGTTCAATTCCATAATTGGGTCATAAAATATACTCACATATTATGCCGATAAATATTTTACAGAGCCCTAAAACAAAAGAAAAGGATATTGATATCATATTTCATAGTTGCATCTGATTATTAGGTATTTTCAAAACAATTCGGAGAGTGTTGAATATCCGTAGCAACGTGCCCCTACCAAGAAATATGTAATCTTTGTTCCTTGCACGTAGTAGTGTTCCAGAGTAGGTTTATTTAATATTAATCTATATACTGATATTAAATAGTAAAAATATTTGTATTTTTTTATACTCGCTTGTCAACTAATTAAGTGGCTTAACATTTGTTCTCCATAGTAAGGGTTTTTGGCGTACGCGCCTATCCCAAAATCACTAGAAGTAGGACAGATATAAGTAATATGTAAAAAAACGACTCTTTCAGCAATGTTCCCTTGATTATTTACGGTTTAACGCTCGAACAAATTACCGAAATCGATTTAACGCATACATGGTAGGGGTTTTTTACTAGTACAATCACGTACACCTGTACATTGTTTGTGACCTTTGTAGTGTTACAATATGCTTCACCGCCGAGCTCAGGTGTCTGTGAGTGCGGTAACGTGACGTCAGTTATGCAGTGTATTAGTATCGGAAGGAATATAGCAGCAATGACGCGCTCCCCCACGCGCAGATGATCCGGAGGGGCCGTTATTGCCAGCTCCCCCTGCGCTGCTGGCCGGAGCGACGATACTTGTTTTAAAGTTACAGGAGTCTTGACGCCATTTGGAAGTAATGTTAGATTTCTGTGTTTGTATTTTTGAGATTGAGATATTTTTTATGTTGGAGAGGAACTCTACATTTGGTAGATGGTAGACGATCGTTTAGTACTTGACGACCAAAACTAATTGTAGTCTAATATTTTCTCTTTTTGTAGTTATTTGGTACATGATAAAGTTAAAGCTGTGTAGACTACTTTTTGTTTATATTTTAATAAAACAGACATTAACACTCAATATTGTTCACCGGGTATATAGGTGCGAATATAATCAAAGACAAGCTGGAGCTTACCTTTGTTACCCGACGCAGTTGCATGCGTCGCGGTCACGAGTGGACTGGAGTGCGGCGGCTGCGACGTTCACTGGTTTGATACGAATCCGCAACTACCCTCAAAGAGCCACTATTTCGTATTATTACAATAAGTTTCAACGTAATGGATGATACTTTTTGTGAAGATAAATGAAATGTTATGATTGTTGATATTTCAAACGTCAGTGGTTACGCACAAAGACAACGAAAACAATTCATTGACACACCCGCGGCGACGAGGGGGGGGAGGTGGTCACGAGGGGGCTACATACAGGTGGGGGGGTAGGCAGAGTCCTGTGTCCGACGTGTATTGTGTGGATGATGAACACAGCCCCCGGGACACATTACTACTGACGTTCGAATCGTTAACGGTGCGCTATTGGGGGATAGTTTTGTCGAGGATATTGACGTCATGGGGCAGATCCCCGGTGCGCTGCACTGAAATACAATAGTTTTCATTGCACATCATTGCAAACTACTGCATACAGTACAATGCACTGCCATGCATTTGAATGATATAGTTATTAAATCATCGTAATCAATGCATGTCGAGAGAGTTACACCTGTCCCCCTAGCAAAGCGCTCCAGGAAAGAAACGACAAGACATAAAACGTGCTGCGATTGGTTGAAACAAGTTAAGACACACGAAGCGTGACATAACAGCCAATCACCGTGCGTATTAGTTTTATGTCGGATCTTTCTTGACGCGCATGTTAAGGGTGCAGAGAGCTAATACTCTCGATGGAACTGAATTTATAGCTATGATTTTCTTGTGCAGTATAATTTCAAACATATTTTCTCTAAGTCTACGAGACGAGATTCTGATTCACATTTGACCGGTATTTTTTCTAATAATTTGTAAGAACTGTGATAGTTAAGATTTGTCGAGGTGACGTGTATGGCAAAGACGCATCTTCATCAAGCGCAGAAATTGTAGTTTTAAACAGGTGTTTGAATATTTGCTTGTAAGTACGAAGGGACGATCTCTTCCCTCTACACCAGTTGCTGGAGATAGTGGAGTAGTTTGTAGTAAAAATTCTAAGTTCACACTCTTTTCGCCGCCGGCGACTCTATCTAATTTAGCTACATTTTCGCCCGACGCGCAGAATCCCTACGGTGAAGTGATTTGTGCTGCTCGTCAAGATTAAACTATTAGGTTATTTACATACATACACTTCACGCCTGTCTCCCAGAGGGGTAGGCAGAGACTACAGATCTCCATTTGTCACGGTCCTGACATACCCCTTTCGCTTCATCTACATTCTTCGTTATTTTCCTGGATGAACATTTCCGTTTATAAAAAATAAGAAAAAAGAAACGTTTTTTTTAGTTAAGGACTGCAGATGGGACAACGGAGTTGGTTGTTTCTCCAAATACAATTAACGTAACGTCGGATTTAGATTTCAATATTTGTTGTGCAAGGAGGAATTCTTGTCATAATTGCAATCATCATCATCAGCCACATAACGTCCACTGCTGGACGAGGGCCTCCCCCAATGAGATCCGTCATTTGGGGTGAAATGCCAGTCATAATTGCAATAGTATAGGTTATTGTGTTCTGCACATTGCTCATTAAGACAAGTATGACGGTGGTCGAATGCTTGTTTATTTCCATAGAAAAGTTATGTTTATTTCGTCTTGTGGTGACAGACGCCAAAGAAAAGAACATTGCTTAGCGAAGCACATGCACTGTAATAGGCAGGTCCGTAGACCGTCTGGCAATGCCTTCATACACTACTTGATTAGGTTATTCTTCAGACTGGTGTGTTGCTACACCAACCCCGACTGATCTCGGGGCGAGCTATTATGAACTCAAATTAAGTTACAGGATACATAATGCAGTGTTTGAAGAAGGTTCGACTACACTTACCCAGTCAAGTAAACTTACACAGGAATATCGCATTAAGAAATTCGTGGAAGCCAATGCAGAGTTATCTAGTTTCGAATTCTGTCTAACCATCCTCGATCTAGGCTTGTTATATTTCAAGCGTATAGAAACAGCAGGTGCTCCCACCTGCGCCGCCTTCATGTGTCTGCACTTGAAAATCCCCTATTAATAATACCCTAGTAACCAGCGGTATATTCTTAATGTTAAAAGTAGGTACTTATTATCACAGTGGCGTGCAATTGGAGAGGCCTATGTCCAGCAGTGGACAAGTATGGGCTGATGATGATGATGATGATGATCATGACTTGTTATACTCTGTAAATATATTGTATGACGTACTAGCACACCGCGGTCGATATGCATATGTAACAGTATTTCCTAGCTATTATATGTAATTATAAACCTCCACCTTTTTACCCCCTCAGAGATTTGCTTTCTAGGGGCAAGGGTTTGGGCTGAGCATTGAGGAGTCAGTGATGTATGAATCAATTCAGTCAGGATTTTGAGTTTTATGTACACACATCAAAAGTGTCTAGGAATCAAGTAAGTACATTTTAGAAGATTGCAATCAACTGCATTCATTCATAATTTATTCAAAATGTGGTGATAAGTCATTGATACAGGCATGGGGAATTAGGTAGGAGACCAATCCAGAAGATTAGATATGATTTAAATAAATTAGATTTTTTTTGAGCTAAAAATGTTATTGATCCCTAGACACTTGATGTGTGTATGTAGATAGACGATACATGAATATACGTAGGTATACCCTTTCAAATTGTAAACAGCCTCAATATTTTGAAATAACATTCCTGGCCAACTGTGTTTCACTGAAACTGCCGGTTTTCTATCCTATCTGACTTTAGTATGACTTCGTGCTAAGCAAACATCCGGCAGGAATACTTACAGGCGGCTGCATATGGCCGCCTTTTGTCTGGAGACAAAGTGAGGTGTCGACAAAGCATGTGAACTTGGAATTAGTTTGGTCGTGCGCGGCGGAGCTGCCGCGACAGAGGTGCCGTATTTAAATAGCGACATTTGCATCACATTAATGTCTATACGATGTCAGATAGATTGGCTTCATGACAGGTTACATCACAAATTTGACTCTTGTGGTGTGCTAACCTTATAAATTAATATTATACAACAACTTACGCATTGTTTTCATCCCATATTAAGTAGGCTGATGATATACGCAAGATGGCTGGCAGAAGCTGGATGCGAGAAGCCGAAAACAGATCACAGTGGCGAGCAATTAGAGAGGCCTATGTCCAGCAGTGGACAAGTATGGGCTGATGATGATGATGATTAAGTAGGTAAAGCTTTTGTATTATGAAATTCAGACAACGTAATATACGCTCTGAGCGATAAGGTCGCCATTTGCAATCTTACCATTGTTAGTTTTACATTTTGTAATGTACAGTGTGCAATAAAGAGTATATTCATTCATTCATTTATTCATTCATTATACTTACGGTACATTTTTTTGTATAAATATATATATACTTTCCTATGTAAACACTCAGACACATCCAACAAATACTTAAAATCTCATCACCTGTCAGCGGTGGAAATCGAACCCATGACCCTGCTGCCAACGGGTCCACTTATATTCAGTATCTCCACAGCTGCGTGGACATTATG
>SJJU01002178.1:0-22515 GCA_012932125.1 Conopomorpha cramerella | reverse complement strand
CCAGTAGCCGGACTCGAACCTGCGACCTCCCGGTTACAAGTCAAGTATCCGACCAACTGGACCACAGACATCGCTATCCGACCTTAACGTCTAATACCATTCATATAAGTTTCAACCCTAGAGATTCTTGGCTGACTGCAGGTATACATAGGTTTGTACATGCATTACTTATCTGAGTTACTTACACGAGCACCTTGAGGGGAGTTGTAACAATTACCATGATTATTACATATTGCATCTGAACATTCCGATTGTAGAGGTGTTTCTACAGTAGTAAGATCAATGTCTTCTTCTGTTGGGACCGTAACAGTAATTTTTGTAGTACTGCTACCACTTGTGCCAGAGCTAGTACTAGTACCAGAGCTACTACTAGTATCAGAGCTACTATTAGTACCAGAGCTAATACTAGAACCTGGGCTACTACTAGAATCTGGGCTACTACTAGTACCAGAGCTACTACTAGTATCTGGGCTACTACTAGTACCAGAGCTACTACTGGTACTAGTGCTACTACTAGCACTAGTTCTACTAGTACTAGTATCTATTACGTGGTCTGTTGGATTCTCAGTAAACATGCTCTCAGTTGTTTTATCCAGTTCGATTGTAGTTAAGTCTAAATTTAAGTCATCTTCTTTAGATAACGTAACTACGACATCAGTACCAACTGATGGTAATTCTATAGTAGTACCGACAGGTAAATCTTCACGTATAGTGGTAGTTATAAAGTCTTGAAGTGTAGTCGATAGCGTAGTTGATAACGTAGTAGTAGTGGCCATAGTGGTTGTCGTCTCTGATAAAGATCCATCAGTAAAGCCTGCACATGATTTACAAGATGTTATATTCTCAAACACCATAGGATCTGTAATTTGTTCCTGCGACATAGTTTCTATTAAATCAGTTGTAATGTCAATTTTATCTGGTTTATCACTGAATTTATATACAGTCACTTCTGTTGTAGGTATTTCAGTCACTGTATCAATCGTGTGAACTGTAGTGCCGATTCGATCAGTGATATCGACACGAATATCATTATTTTGCGTTGTGACTTGAAATTTAGTTGTTATCATATCTGAAGTCGTGTCTTTTATTAATATTATAGTAGAGACATCAGTTGGGGGTATATTTGTTGGTGCTATATAGTGGCAATCGGTACTATTGTCGTCTAAAATGAGACATTCACAAAATGTTCCTGTCAATTTCGGTGGGCAAGAACACGTGAAGTTGTCTACTCCATCGATACAGGTTCCACCATTCATACATCTATAACACAAAAAATATCGTTAATAATACATATTGGATATTTTGCATGTCGAATTGATCCATATTGATAAGAAAATTCGAAAACAAATGAAAAAACTGAAAGGATAGTCAGGGTGATGATGAAGTGAATGAAAAAAAAAAACACTTCACGCCTTTTAATACCAAAGCGGGATAGGCGGAGGCACTTGCTAAAGCAAATGCGCACGGTTCACCAAGCGTATTGAATGAAAAATTAAAGAATAATTGAAGGAAAGACGAAAACATCGGAGATTGGGGAATAGTGACTCTTAGAAACGAAGATAAACATTTCTTACCCAGGACCAAGTTGACATTCATCGTACTGCAGCTCGCATCTTTCCCCATGATAATCAGGAACACAATAGCAAACTTTCAAACCATCTTCAACAACACACAGTGCGTTGTTACTGCACGAATTCTCGTTGCAGAATTCTATCTCGACTTCACAACTTTTTCCGGTGTAGCCTAAAACCGTTATTATAGGTAAGTTAAACAACTAAAAGACTGGGCTTCTACAGGCTTTCAATGATTGTAAATGAATACATTTTAAAGGGACATTCCAGAGCAAGAGTAAGAACATAAAACGAACGTTTGTTATGATTAATGGATGCAAAAACTACATAGGAAAGTTGTATCAATTACCAAAAGCACAGGCGCACAAGTAGTCTGCATGTACATCTATGCAGACTCCTCCGTTCTGGCAAGGATTTGAATCACATTCGTCCACGGGACTTTCACATTTTGCGCCAGCCCAACCTGAAATTAACGAGCCTGGTCAATCAAATCTGGCTTTTTCTTCGGACGGCAGAAGTCGCCTCTCGTACCTTTACAATGAACTCTAAACCCTACCGCAAAAAAACGGGATTTAGCATGATAAATGGTCAATGAACTTTTAGAAGTTATCATTTTTATTAGGATAAATTAGATTAATGTACCGTAAGTCAGTCTCCGATACATATTGTTTATTTCTACGAGTATATTTTTAACGATAGCGAACAAGGCAAATACAAAAGAAAATGTTACTAAGGCTAGAGGGTACAGTATAATATGTTGCCTTAATGATAGGCTACCACAACAAGATTGGAAGTGGATTATTATTGTATTGCCCATAGATAAACCTTTCCTAATCTTCTCATGATGCCTTCATTGATGATGCGACATTCTTACAGTAGTAGGTACATTACGAATATGATCGCAGAATTTGAAATTTAACCAATACAAACTTGCATTCATTCCTCCATCCTACATTCAGCTATTGGTTAAAAAAATCACATACGAACCTGGAAGACACTGGCAGTAGAACTTGAACCCTGGCCCCTCGATGCACTGGCCTCCATTGCTACAGCGCTCTTCCGCGGTGGAGTTGCAGACGGCGATGTCTAACTCACAGTGCTCCCCGGAGTAGCCAGGCACGCACGAGCACATGTAGCCGTTGGTCATGTCAATGCAAGTGCCATTGTTGAAGCATGGATTCGATTCGCATTCGTCGTAGTTTGTTTCACAGTTTTCACCTGGAAATATTCAGGTAGATCTGTAGGTACTAGTAAGCTACTATATCAGGACTTTTTTCCCCCTTAAAAACTGCATCTACCTTTGTCGTATGTTAATAAAAACTTACAGAACTCTGGGGGCAAAGTTTAACTATGTCACAACACAAGCTAGGTAGGAGGCTAGGAGTGAGGAATTATTTCTTTAGGAAGGTATTTCTTTTTACAAAGTGGGGAAGTCCGAGGCACTTACTAAGCTCATAAACACATTGCATTAACCATATTTAAACTAAGGTGGTGTTGGGGCTATCCGCCTTTCGAGACTTCTTATTTTTGAAATGTGGATTTCCTCATTATGTTTTCCTCCATCGTGCACCGCTGTAAGAGAGTAGCGTAGCATCTCTCAAATATACCTAGGTACATGTAGAGTTATTAACATCTACGTATGCACTTTAGTACACATCAGTATAGAAGTGTAGTTGCTTTCCAAGTGCATCTGCCTACCTCGCATGGAATTGAAAGACATGAAGTATACTTGTTTTTACTTTTCCTATGCCATTTTATAGAGCTGGTTCTGAAACTGTAATTAGTAGGTACTCAAGTGTCGCTTGAGTACAGTTTCTCTCTTATACGCAACACAATTAGAAAGAAAGAAACAAACGTTACTTAACTCTTTCCGGGACACTAAGGTGTCATAAAAATAAAAAATGAAACAAGTTAAGCAGAGATCTGTGCTCGAGGAGGTTTTCAAAAACGGATCTTAGTACCAGTACAACAGTTTTTCGATATCTTGTATAATTTAGGAAATATCCACGTAGGTACACGTATCGTTATACCACTCGGCTCGTACTTATAATTGATTGGTAACAGTTAAGTGAAAACCTTTACCTACAAAGGTATTGGCATAACCTTGCGGTATTGTCATAAAAAATGTACAGAATTTTCCGGCTAATGGCTCTGCACGACGAAATTAATAAGTAGCGGCGATACCTACGTACAAATATATTCGAGCCTTGTTAGGTTACTGAATTATTTATCCAGATTACCAACTACCTACCTAAACCTAAATACTAATCTTTTTCGATAGTTTTTTGGATAAAAGGTTGGTTTTTGTTTTTTAGGATGACCACACTGTAGGTAGTTTGTGGAAAATATAAAATAACAAATAGCCGGCTTCCCCGGAATGTAGCTCAATAGTCACCGATGTAGTTCCTATTTTGGATGCCTGTAGCTGTAGATCCTGGCTTTAACGGGGGTCACTAAAAAGTGCTAAGTAGTTTTTTCATAAATTAATACCACTTGAAACATACCGACGAATCCATCAGGGCATGTGCAGTTATACGATGCTATCCCATCGACACATGTACCGCCGTTCTGACAGGGGTCGGACCAGCATTCATCCCAGTTAGTCTGGCAGGAGACACCCGTGTAACCATCCACACAGTAGCAGGAATATGTACTACGAAAATAAATGAATAAATATTGCGGGTCATTTTTTCACACGGTTATCTAACCCCAAACTAGGATACCAGGTATATGGATGCCAGAAGCTAATAAAAATATCACATGATAGCAGAAAATTATTTGATTATAGATATTTGATAACCTCTACTGAACATACATTTATTTAAATGTGATCAAACACCATTATGCACTTACTAAAATTATAAACGTATTTCGAGTATTAACGTAATTATATCAAAATACCTACGCTTTAATCTACAATATTAACTAGGAAATGCTTTATCTCCTAAAACAAACATTTAATAATCATGTTTAAGCATTCCTATTATTTTATTAGGTTCCGTATGGTAGTTAAATTTGTTAAATACTTATTTTCTTACCTGTTAATATCGTCGATACAAATCCCATGAAGGCAAGGATTGCTAAGGCAGGATATTCCGGCACTAGCTAAATCAACACTAAACGTCAAACACCATAATAAAGTAATAATTTTCACGGACATTATAATAGCCCACATTTTCTTTTATATTTTCATCATGTTTGTTAATGACGAATACTTAATTCACACAATAGGTACGCATGTCTACGCACAAACGTTTTTCTGATCTAAAAGTTATGAATTAAGTTCACTTTATCAAACTTTTTACAAACATAATACCTACTTCATAAGTTTTTCGTTTTCTTTTTTTTGTGTTCTTTTACTAAAACTTTGCAGGTTGCGTCTGGCACATTACTGGGATAGAAACTAGGTTTCAAGGTGTGGTTTACTACCACGGTCGCCATGGCAACGTGTAAACACAAAACACGGTCACATACCAACACATCACCAAAGTGATGTATTGTACCTACTGAATAACTTATTGCGTACCTAGTTACCACTCCGCATCAACTAGTTGCATAATAAACTTTATGCCTTAAGACATAAGGGTTGTAAGTTTCAAAAGAATACATTAATCAGACACGGACGGATAGGACCGTGCATTTAATAGATAGACCTACCTACATTAGTTACCTACCTATTGACCTAATAGTCTATTAACCCTAAAAACCTGACTTAAAAGTAATCAATCACTGTAAATAGAACTTTGTTTAAATAATAATTATATTTAAGTAAATATTGAGTGTGGTTTATAGCAGCTAGATTTTATCGATAGGTAGGTATTTGAGTTAACACAGTGGCACGCAATCAATCCCGCGTTATCATTTCGAGGGGGCTAAGTTAAGACGCAGGCAAAAGTTGAGGAAGTTTAAAGTAGATATGGCGAAGGGTAATGACACGGAAAGAACCAAGTGTAGAATCAGGCAGTGTCATGATGGCGTTTTCGTTGACAGCCGAGCTTGAAGATCGCCCACATAGAGTACCTACACCTAACCTAAGAAGTCACTATGCTATCTACAACCCACTTAGAGCTGCTATAGATAAGTGATTAGTCAGTTACCTCGCTCAACTCGCAAGCGGAAGTTGTGGTTTGTGGCCACTTCGACCGTCTATATGTATGTAGGTAGGTATTTAAGTACTATACTTGGTGTAAAGTATGTAAGCTGCTACTCAACACAGTTATCTACTGTGGAAATATGGCCCGCATACTGGACTTTATAGAACATGATGTCACATTTGTATCTTCAAAGAAAACAAATAAATACCGTACGGGACGAGCTAAATAAAACCGTTTAATAATCATTATTATTAATTGTTTCTTTTTGTAAGCAGAGTTAAAACGTTATGTACCGAGCGACATCTCTCGGCCAGTAACAAAGTAGTTTTTAGCAGAAACTGACATTGACATTTACACCGATCGATAAATGACAGCTGACAGTGACGTTGACGTCTTTTGTGCGCTATGAAGTGAAACGAAAACGGGAGTTGTCGGTCAACAGAAAAGAAAGCAGCTTTGCCGGAAAGCTGCAAATTAGGGAAAATAGCTAGTGTGATCAATGGAACTAGGCCTTTTATAATGTCTGTAGGGTTTTTATGAAGTAGTCTTCTACGTAGTGGTAGTGCGGTCCTCATTTTATTTAAGTTCCTAGACAATCGATAGTGACACGTCTTGTAAAAAGCGAAATGGATCCGGGCATTCTTTGTTTTCACCACTGTGACCATAAGGTCTTCTGTACTATAATACCAGAAAGGTGTCCGGTGTGCAACGAAATATTAGACCGATATGACTACAACCTTTTGCCATTTAGGTAAGAATTCACAGTGCTTAATATTCCTTTGAATCTTGGAGAAAGTTTTTTCTATTGTCGCTTATCTTTATTAACATTATTAATTTCAGAGTGCCATACCCATTTGTGAAAGCTTCCCAACATCCACGAGCCATTGTGATGAAGCCAACCCATGGTGACTTTTTGAAGTAAGTTAAAATCCCATTCCATCCATTGTCTTTCAATTTTTCTTATAAGAAAAAAAATCTGTAAATTGATGTATGAACAATTCTTTTTCAGTGATTATTACAACTCAAAGGACCTGCACATAGGAGTAACAAATTCTCTAGGTTGTGTTGTTGAATTCAACGAGATTGGTATACAAGGTGTAGACGAAGAAACAAAGAAATGGAGTGTGTGCAATAATAACACTGCTTGGGACCAATGCCTTATGCTTGAAGAGTTTGATGAAATGTGGAATGAAATTTGGGATGGAATATTACTAAAAGTGAGTAATACATTTCACTTCATATTCTTATCTTTATTAATTGACAATGTTACTGACACAATTATTATGACTCACAGAAATAAGTAAGATTATCTCTCTTTTTATTGATTTTTATTATAATTAATACATACAAGACTCCACTTATAGTCTCAATTAAAGTTGAAAGAACCTTTTGAACCTCTATGTGGAGATAATTCAGAAATAATAAAGATAGGATTCCAGCCCATTATGATTCACCTTATGTGAGCTGAGCTGTGTTTACTATATGACTCAACAATCCTAAAACCAATACCTAACAAAGACTTCATACTTGATCAAGTTTTTAAAATTAGAGCACTACCAATTTAGGAATCATAAATAATTTTCTTACGTCTACTTAAGTTGTGTGGTATACTAGTGGTACTAAAGGGACTTTACAGAATTACACCACACCTATTCCTGCCTCCAGCAAATGCTCTGGCATCACTTATACCAGATAACTTATAGCACACAATAGATCAACAATATAAATAAAAACAACTGTGTAACTACATACATACATACATATGGGGTAAAAGTGTTTTTGACTAAATTGAATGGATGGTTTAGTCCAGTTCTTCTTTCTACCTACATGTCTGTAGTTTTGGTAGGTTATGAATATTGTCTACATAATACCATTCTCTATTTTCAGGTGAGCTTGAGTCCACTATGGGAATCTAAGAGGTACAACGAAGACACCCATAATTGTTTCACCTTTGTGCTGGCATTCCTCCGTGCTCTTGAATGTGGTGATCTCTCAGAGAAGGCGCAGGACCCCAAACAATTCTGCAAACAGTATGTGGTCCCGCGGACTTCTGCAGCTGGGAAGTACATCTCACTCTACCGCCAGTTAAAGAGACAGGACTACTTCATACAAACCCAGTAAGGCTTTGTGATCTTTACATAATATTATTATACTTATACTTCTTGTACAATGTTTCAGTATTACCTGTGATTAGAATTGATGTGAACTGATCTACCTATTTGTGGTTAGAAATCTCATTTATTCAATGTATCAATTAACAATGGAAGGTTGTATTAATTTGAAATGTTAAATGCGAAAAAATTTAGCACTCATTATAAATTAAACATAATAATCTATGAGACCAGGAATTGAATGTGGAAAAAATAGCAATGTTGTGACTGATACAATGTAGATGCATGTTGCATTGAGAAACTTGCATAAATCAATTGCAACATTTAACTTGCAAGTTGTGTCGGATGATGCAATAGTTGACAGAGTTGGATGGAGTCATATTTGATTAATCTTTCTATCATAATAATTATATGAAATGTGACTGTTAGATTATAAGAGATATTTCTCCATATCATATTCACTTATATCATACTTAATTAACCCTAATTCATGCTAAGGAAAGATCTCAATCATTGACCATTAGTTTTTTTTTAATGTATGGGAACACAAACAAATGAAAGGAAAGTGATATAAGCTTAACCACTTGTTTTGCCTAATTTAATGTGGTTTTTAAGTATTTGAGGAGTTGACAGAGAATGCTAAGTAGTAAATAACACTTTTCCAAATATTGCTAGGGGGACGGCAGACTTGAGACTTCATACAATAATTGTACCAATGAATTTAATATGAGTATTCCATGCTTATACATACATACTATATGTAGTTTTCAGACATTTTGTGTAATATGGTATCATCTTGCAGTAGTAGTAACTATCAGTATTATAAGACTGAATGTTTAGTGTTGTATGTAGTTGATGTTGGAACATGTTTCGAATACTTACTATATAGACTGCATTTTTGTCATTTTCCAGTTAATAACACCCTGAAAGTCCTGTGTAATTCTTGCCAGTTAGTTATGTCTCTACTGATTGATTTGTGATTAGGTACAGTAGTACTACTTTACTATATTTATAGCATTATAGTAGTTAATAATACTCAGAGCTCACCGTAAGAGTTTTGGGCAGATCCAAGGAGACATGGGACGACACCGCCCGCACGGTGTGGACTCAGTAAGTCGATCGCTGAAGTGGAGAAATAAGCCAAATGGCTCCATATAATGTAGATCGATCGACCGACATATTGCCAGTATAGCTGCATTCATGTCTTTCAAAATTGCTGATTCAAAAACATTTTTTCCAATAACGACGTCATGTCATGTAAATGTATAGTTCTATCCATTGCACCATTTTTTTTCGGTATCAATCTACATTTGCACCAACGAATATTGACATTGCGTCTATAACAGCTTTAAAGAAGAAGAACTGACTTCGACCAGTTCTGAAATCTCTGCCCACCCCTCTGGGAAACAGGCGTAATGTATTTGTATGTATTTTCAAACAGTATAATATGAAGACTTGTGGTTTTCTCATGGATGTCATTGTCAAAACCAAATTTAAATGGGACCACACGGGCAGCTTTCAAATAAAAAAGAATCATCAAAATTGCATTACCCAAACAAAAGTTGTGCGGTAACAAAGGTAGAACAAACACATGTATGTTATGTGAACTGAGAAACTTCTCCTTTTTCGAAGTCGTTTAAAAATGGTTAGTGCTACTGTACCTATGTAGGTAATAATTATAAGATTGGCGGAACTTAATTAACAGTTACTTACTTTTAAGTTATGATATGTGCATATTTTAGTTTATAGTATTTATTTAAATTATTTTTGTTCAGACTATTATTATTTAGTTTTATATAGTGGTGCTAATTTTGAATAAATTTTTGTTAAAATACAAATTGGTGTTATATTTATTTCAGAGATTTATCAAGATAGGATATGTAGATAGAAAAGTTCTTGGGCCCATCCAAGTTACATTTAAAAACTCTTCAAGCCTTTTAATCCTGTAGGCCCTTGCTTGCTTGCACAAGTGTGTTTAACAATACGCACAAAGATTTTTATCTGAATAAAAACAATGTTCTCTAAGATTCACCTAGGTTCTTTGGTTCGATTGTCGTATCGTACCGTACCGTACCGTATCGTATTGTCGTATCATACCACATATTATGTAATATTACCATATTAGCAGTCGCACCAAGCGGCCATAGATATAAAATTGGGCCCTGGGTCCCCCTTTTGTAAAGAGGTTTGGTAACAACTTTAGGGCCTTACCAATTAAATTAAATGTGGTATTAACATAATATTGACGACTAGAAGCCTAAGTCTACCACACTCTAGTAATTGCATCGCTCTGGCATCGTAGCGGCAAACTATGTGCATTGCTGATTTCGTTACTTATTTCACCATCGTCTGTAGCAAAATGATTTCTCCCAATGATTTCAATTGGGGGGAAATGCTAATAATCGCCAAGCTTGGCAGGCGGGTGGTTAGCCGTGTGGTGACGGCGAATAGAATACATGTGTCACCACCCCAGCCTAACTTTTCCGTCATGGGGGTCGTAAGAGGCGACCGAGGGAGCTCTCCAGAGAACGGGCAGCAGCGCTCTCTGTGAGGTAAACCACAACACCACTGCGATCGCCAACCCGCCTGCCAAGCGTGGCGATTACTGGCATTTCACCCCAAATAACGGAACTCATTGGGGGAGGCCCTCGTCCAGCAGTGGACGTCATGTGGCTGATGATGGCAGGCGGGTTGGCGATCGCAGTAGTGTTGTGGTTTAACCCTTAATCAGACAAGGTTAGGTGTTTTTCTGATGGATTTTGGATTCTTTTGACTTTGTTACTCTAATTACCGACTCCATCACATAATCTGTGTCCTGTAGTGTTACATACCTTATATGATTATTCTCTGAAATCTTTAGATAATTCCAGTGAAGACATTCAATAAGGTTCAAAGTGTGTGTTGGTCAAGTGGGAATATACAAGCCTTTGTTTGTTTAAGGGTTAACTCACAGAGAGCGCTGCTGACCGTCCTCTGAAGTGTTCCCTCGGTCGCGTCTTACGACCCCCACGATGGGAAAAGTTGGGCTGGGGTAGTGACACGTGTATTCTAATTGCAGTAACCACACGGCTAACCTGACCTTACCTACCATAATGTAAAAAAAAATGTATTATCACAAATACCAATAATATTTATTTAATTTACAGAACATAATCTAAAATATCGGTAACTTGCAATACAAAATACATTAGAATTAAGTTGTTTCTTGAACACAATACTCGATAGTTATTAATCTCTACTATATTCACAGCTTATGCGTAGGTACTTTTGTATTTAAAGATCTTCTCTATTGATTTATTTGGACACTTTGACGGGAGCTGAATCAACGCCGACCCAGAACACGGCTCCGTTCAGCGCTACTGTTGCCCTGTGGAATAGAAAATAATTATTTAGTTTAAAGAAAAAAGAACCTACTTCAACCAGTAGCTACTAGCCGCCCGTTCATACGATTTTTAAAAATTCCCCCGTTTTTATCGGGTCAGCTGACAAACCCTGATTTCCTTATCATAGGATAAACGGTTAAGTTATCTTTTTTTTTTTTTTCAATCACTATGAACAAGCGTTTGACCACCATCCTGCCTGATATTATCCGCGAACAAAAATAGAAATTCATATAATATAATACAGTCCAGAAACCTCCTTTTTTGAAATCGCTTTTAAAGTGGCTGTACCCAGGTAGGTTTATTTCATTCCAATTGGAATTTCGGGATAAATATAAAACTAATGGGACAGTAAAACTGATCTACCTACCTCGGTGATGTTGCGCACACAAGTCCAACGACTCGGAATCAGAATGATTTGTCCATTTAAAGTTATGTTTGTAAATAAAATATTATAGGAATATGTAGTGACCAAGATTGAAAAAGGGCATGCTTCGGTGGTTTGGAGTTATGGAGCGAATGGATGAAAGAGATTTGTATGGGTGCTGTAATGGGCCGGCTGAGTAGAGCTCGCCCCAGAAGGACATACATTGACCAGATTGGTGATATCCTGGCGGAAGGTGGCGTGAAAAGTACTCGAAACAGGAGGTCATGTATGAAAAGATGTATGAATGTAGATGAAGCGAAAGGGGTATATCAGGACTGTGACAAATGGAGGTCTGTAGTCTCTGCCTATCCCTCTTGGAGACAGGCGTGAAGTATGTAAAATATTATAGGTAAGTAAGTACTTGCTTATGAGACTCTTACCTGAATATAACATCCCCAGCAAAGTCCTTAGGAGCGGTCCAGACGTAAGACAGGGAATTTTTTTCGGCTTTATTGTTGTGCTTCTTGTGTGTTACTGCGGTCTGTAAATCATTTAACAAAAATAGAATTAAGACATTTATGAATGCAATATTTGTGAATACAAATCCGTCGTTATTGTAATCACAAACGTTGCAAATGTAAATAATTATTAACAACTAAACTGTTCATAAACAATTACCTGGCGAATAATAATGTGCTTGTCTAATTTAAACTTAGTTGCGGCTTAACTGCGTACGTATATTTTTTTTTATAACAAGCCTATCGAGTATACTTAATAGCTTACAAGGATGGCCCAGTGGTTTGCGTCGACGTTCGCAAAAAATCTTGTGCCTATACCTACATACGTATGTCCATTATTCTATAATCACTCATAGATACATGTAATTAGGTACATGACGTTACCTACATCATTGTTTACGAGGTTATGGTAGTCAGATAATATTGGACTAATCTTGTACTGAGTCTACCATACAAAAGAGTTCAACGTTACGAGAGCCACAAAGTTTATCTTCACGTATCTATCGCAGGATACCTACATAGATCTAGCGGTCAAGGTATTTTGACACTTAACAAGTAGGTACATATGTAGGTACGGTCAGCCAAGAAAGTTGGTCTATAAATTTTAGTGACACTGTGTGTCACAACACCAATAACATACCTAGTACATTTTATTGTGACATTCATACAACCTTGGTTATCGAGGCTGAAATCCTCATGGACACCCCGCCGTTATGGGGACAAAGACTGGGTAGTATCAGACTTCTACTGACTAAAACTCCCCGGATGGGCTTCAGTTATCGCTGGTGCTGGGGGAGTCCTGGACAAGGTTCAGGCCCACCCAACGAGCGACCAGCCCCTGTGGGCTCCTCCTTCACGATGGATCGTTCACTCTAAACCTAACTTACAGCAGCTAGTTTAGGTCACAGTGGACTTGTACATAGGTGCAATTTTCGCTGAAGTATACCAGTACCACTTCATATGTAGGTGAGTATCTCATAGGATTAAAAGTATTTAAAAAAATCACTTCTATTTTCCAAAAGCATTTAAAATAATAAAAAGTAGGATTTAATTATTTTCTGCTAACTACATTATGAAATTATGGTTTCTACTTGTTCGGTTGATACTTAAGTCCATAATATTATCTACGATCAAGGCAAATGATAACAAGGTAGTTATGGTAGATAACTATGTTCAATTACTGCCTGCATACCTTAATAAGTACTATTATTATTACCTATCGAATATAAAAGTTTCAATACCAGACGCGACGCCAGACGTTTGACACCCGGCCACATTTACGCGGAAATGCTCGTAGCTTTTTATCTATTCTACTACAAATGTTAACAGTTGGCCTACTAATTCAAGTCACTGACTACTAAACAAGGATGAGAGCTTCAGTTACAAAGGTAAGGTCTCCTCGATTCTTACGAATAGTAGGTAACCTACTTTACTGCGTGTAAAAGGACCCCGAGAGCAGTGCAGTGGTCTTAGAAACGTTCTTGACCTCGACCATATATGACGAGAAATTGAGGGAATGAAAAAAAAATCATCTCCATACAATATGTCAAGCTCCGGAGGCAAAAATAATATTTTGTATGGAGATGATACTTTTTTTTATTTCCCCGCATAGTCGTCATAGTAAAAGTTGTTCGCATTGACGAGCCCAACAACGTTTCTAAGACCATTGCTCGGGGTTCTTTTACACTCTGTATATAATTATGCAGGTACAGCCGACCAAAAAGGTGGCCTATTAGTTTTGATGACATTTCGTGTGTAGATGACAAGGACAAGAGAAAAATTAATAAGTACTCTTGCCTAATGACCTTCGTGTAGTAGACTATTTTCTTGTCCGGCCTTATTTACCTAATTAATCATTAAATCTAAGTAATCCAGCGTTAAGCAAATAATAAAGTTCAATGTTAGACAATATAAATAACCTATACACACATGATAAATCAACAATTGTCGAAATTATTGTAAGCAAAAACATTTAAAAATAATGACCTATTGCGACACGATAGTCCTTGAATGATGCAACGCATTCCGTTTTTACCACAAATAATAACTCACGTCACGACGTATGATCAAGATGTTTAGATAGGTACCTACCTACGGATCTATCGTAATATTTAGTAGTAGGTATACCTACGAGTACGATAGGGCTGTGTGGTGACGGCGCATAGAATACATCTGTCACCCACCACCCAGCCCAACTTTTCCCGTCTTGGGGATCGTAAGGGGCGACCGAGGGAACTCTCCACAGGACGGGCCGCAACGCTCTCTGTGAGATAAACCAACACGCCTGCCAACCGTGGCGATTATTGGCATTTCTCACCAGTGATTTCTACGATCAATTGAAAAGGCCCTCGTCCAGCTGTGGACGTCATGTAGCTGGTGATGATGATAGGTTAGTGGCGAAGCTAGGAGGTAAGCCGATAGTGAAAAAAAATAGGCACTTAACCAATGCTTATTTAGATTTTTTATTTGTCTTACTTGTTTGTGCTATAATAAGTCCCTACGCTACTTAATTTCCTTGATAATATTTGTTAATGTGCCTGGCATAGTCTTGTCTTGTACTACCGGCTTACCCCCTAGCTTCGCCACTAAAGGTAGTATAACAATTTGTTCTCCATCGTAACCATAGCCCTGACTAACATTAGGGGTCTAAATCTACTAAGTGTAATGTGGTAGTTGCATGACTCTCTCTCGTAGCGCCAAACGATATACTGTATTGCTGATTTCGTTACTTTCATTTTACTGCCGTCCGTAGTACAGGGCGATGGAACTACGAGAGTGTAGCGGACTTGGCCACTGGGATGGTGGTCAACCATTGTACATAGTGTTTTTTAATTTTTTTAAAGGTAGGTACAACAATGAGAGGTTTTCTGATAGCTTAAAATATGTCAAAAGTAGTTCAAAAACATCTCACAGATGGCGCTAATCAGACATGATCTCAAGGAGAAACTCATTTTAGAATTGTCAACAAAAGATAAAAATATGAAATGACAACCCTGTCTAGGTAGTGCCATCTATTGATATTTCTGAGAACTGTAATAAGCCACCTATATATAGGTAAGTGAAACAGTCGGCCATGAATCTGGGGCCTATGTCTGCGACACTCTCGTAGTTGAATACCTGTCAGTACAACAGGGAATTTGCTTTGACGTTTTTCGGGCGGAGAACTGTCATGACTGTCTAAATTCCCCATTAACTATGTGAAAAAAAAACATATAATTACAGGGCTCATCAGACGTGAAAAATAATTAGGTGGTTATAATTGCTGTGAGTTTGACATAAATCCAGTAATTCCTCTGGGCGGTTGAGTACCTATCTTTACCGCATTTCTGCATTGATATTAAAAAAAAACCTACGTACCTATGTACCTAATTACCTTGTAAATACTTAAGCACCTACTTCTACGTAAATTACTCTGTACCATTTCCCGGTTGTGTAGATGTTTTTTGCAACAATAATTTGAGGGCCGCACCCCATAATTTACATACAGTAGTTAGGTAGGTACTACGTAGGTACCTAATTAGGTGCGTATAGAGGTGTACCTTATTTACATTATCTTTAAGTTATAGCTAGCGCACGTGCTCGGTACAATAACAAGCACATCCTTAGTCCGGAAACACACCTACTATCTACTTAGCTAAATAGGTAAGCGTTTTGAACGTTTGTTCGATCGTATATACAGTATGTATACACTATCTTACCGCGGGTCCATTGCAATCGAGGGGCTGCGCGAACTGGTCATCGGGGCGCACGTCGAAACGGCCCACCGCCTTGCCGCCCGCCCGCCCAAGAAGAAGCAGACCACCGATAGTGTTCTTTGCAGTGTCGCCCACGATCTTAATCTCAACGCGGTCACCCTGCTTTACTTCCTGTTGAGGATAGAAATGGTTAATTTATCGGAATAATAGAAGATTGAAAGAAGTTGACACTGGTAAGAAGAAGGTAGTACAGCATGACTGTTGGTACAGTCAGTTAAAAGACGCTTCCTGTGTAGCAGAATTAGATAGCATTAGCAACCTACTACGTACATTAACAATTTAAAAATAAAGTTAATGCCAAAGCCGCCACTTCCGAAAGTTTATTAGATACTTATATCAGTCAGTTCAAGGGACTTATCAGTGAAACATTGTATTAAGTGAGGAAATAATTACCTTATGGTACCTAGGTCATTTTCTTAGACAACCAGTATCAGTTCCAAAAAAAATGTACCTAGACCCGAGCCCAACAACTTTTTCAAGACCTCGGGGTCCTTTTACACGCTGTACTTATACTTAATTAATAAGCGACCACGGGTTTACCCGTTTAACAAGAGAAATTTGACCGGGTTCAAAAATAGGGTGAAACGTACAAACACTACCTGTGCAAAGAAGCAATGCCTAGCTTTAGTCAAAGATAAAGGTAGGCAAACCTAACATGGTTCTGTTGCGGCAAATCATGGTCGCCATTACGGTTTCATTATGTTGTTACGATCTAAACAATGTGTTAGGCAATCCGTCGTCGCGATGTTGCATGACTGCTATAAATGCAAGGCATAATATTATAGTTACGTGCCTACGTAGGTTTTACCTAGTAGATCTAAGTTATAAGGTCGTTAACACATATAGCTATTAATATAGTTTGTGATAACTATATCTATAGGTACAGTCGATGTCATAAGTGTTTGATTAATTCCAAAGTTTCAAAAATAAGACTATGTACTAAGTAGGTACATGTGCATAGAAAATTCTAGACACGGAACAGGTAAAGAATCAAAAATGTATCAACATTTTGAATCTTTAAGTAGGTATGGTACATGTACCTTTATGTCAACATTGTAAAATTACTATTTGAAAGAAGCTTTTCGTAATAATGTGCTTTTTTTGACAGGCAAGTCGTATTATTAAATATTAGCCGTAAAATCGATGACCGTTGGGGTAATCCAGTTCTCGAGTGGAGACCGCGTCTCGGCAAACGGGGTGTAGGACGCCCTCACCTCAGGTAAGGCAAAACTCATGATATGCTCAAGATGGCTGGCAGAAGCTGGATGTGAGCCAAAAACAGATCCTAGTGGCGTGCAATTAGAGAGTGCAGCAGTCCAGCAGTGGACAAATATGGGCTTATGATAATGAGGTCTCTATTAGTAGTCACTTTTAGGTACCTACTTACTTATTGGTATTATCTATTTAAAAGTTACTATTACAAACCTAGGCTATGTTTTTTTTTATACAGGAACGACAATATAGTATTGTGTCTAACAATAATTATGGTAATACAGAAAGCTCTATAGGTAGGTAAGGTACATACATAAATCTAAGTACTACGAAGGGCAGGTATAATTATGTAGTAGGTAGGTAGTTTCATCAATCTAGGCTTCGTGACTTGTACGCGGTTGCACTAACCAACCTTAGAACTACTTATAGATAGACGTCGCGTAGTTGCACTGTAGTTATTAATGTTGGTAACTAACAATACGTTATTCTTGATTTACATTAATTTACCTATGTGGAATAGAATAAATCAACACTTGTACCATTGTACCAACAATGTGTAATAATGGTGTCTCGGGGTTTCACACTCTGGTGTCTTTTTACCAGAGTCCAAACTAATACTTTGTACCAGAGATGTATTTGCATATACCTACATCTAAATACATACATAGATAAGTATATAAAACAAAACACACAAACACTTTCACAGAGACAGTGGTCACATTATGTACAACTCGGTAAGTGTCAAAAACAAAAAAAAGCGCTCAAGCATTGATTTTTCTTTCAGAATATTGGCATTTGTGTGTAATTCTTATGGATGAATAAGTAGTTAAATTAAAATCACCTTAACGTTTGTAAGAATTTTATATGGTGCCTTCGAGGCCTGCGGAGATACGGGATGCTGTGGCACCATGGTGAGGCAGGCGGACTGAGGCGCGCCCGAACCGAAGCCGTGCGCGGACCACGCCGCCGCGAGCGTCAGGACCAAAACCGACAATATGTGCATCTGAATGTATAAACAACAAAAAAATCATAAGTAAATACGTATCTAAACCAGTGGCGAATATCACAAGACGATTGTTATCAACTTATACGTTCGAATTTATGATGACATAGGCCATAGGTTACCATACCTACTAACTTTCAATGCAACGAGTCGGATTTCGTCGGAAAGCTAGCTTCCACTTGACCTTCAGACCAAAAACAAATAATAGACTTGAAATCTAAAACTGACGTTTAGGATAAAACGAGACAACAATATAGACGATAAATGCAGGAGTGAATGAGTAAGAGAAAATATTGTATGTCCCTTACTGCATAGCAAGGTATTTTTTATACAAACTGTCAAATTGGTAGTAAAAGTGACAGTTTGGATTGGAAAAAGACAGATTGTAGGTGGTACGCGGCATTCAAGTCTAGTAGTGTTTGATCTGAGACTTTACCTCGTAACAAACACTATTTTCGTCCCAGGTAGGTAGATACACTCAACATCATAAAATATGTGGTGTGCGGTGAAGAAACCGTACAGAAAAATTGTCACAGAAATTGTGGAAAATCAACCATAGATCACGTGAAACTGGTTTTGTTTTGAACTGAACTTGATTGTACATAGACCCACATAGATAATTCTTAATAACTGACATGATTATTTTCTAGGTCACTTTGGGTCTGACCATTAGGACTTATCTACCTAGATGGACTAATTTTGTAAAAGTGTACCTAGGTGGTAAGTAATTTCGTAAAGGCATATATATGCTTACACTTCCGGTATTACTAAAACATAAATAAGGTAGATGTTTTTCTATTGTGGTAAGCAAAAAATGAACCATAAAGTCTAATGTCATTCATAAGAATTTCATAAGGGTGGTTATCGAGATTCTTGGCTTTATACTCGGCGATATACTCGTAACTATTTTTCCGTGCCATTGTTATTATACTTACTAAAATTTATTTTAATATCCTTGTTTGCTCAATAACACGTAGAAGACATTCACAATCTGTAAAGTTGTAATTAACATAGGTATTGCAGAAAGATTGACTACAGCAAGTAATATTTCCACGCTTTACTGAGAAAACAGACACAGAAACATTAATACTTAATCAAAATCTATGTTTACACTGCATGCGTGAGTTAGACAATTCTTCGTTAAAAATGTTTAGTGTTTCGTCGCAAAATCTTTAATTTACCTAAGTATAGTTTTTCGACGAAACGTTACATCCATTTTGAGACAGTGATACTTCGCACTACCAAGATATCGTTGAAAAACATTAGCACAAATATTAATAAGTAGGTAATTTGTTTGTTTCAATTTCTCGCAGGGAACCCATAGACAATCAAGTTCCTAAATATCAAAACGAACCATGTTTCATAAAATAACAGAAAGGAAAATTTAGGAAACCGGGGACTTTTAAAACGGGTTTTGTTCTACCAATGTTTAATAATTGGACTGCACCGGCCAACCTATTTTCTGACCTTCCTTAATACTCTGTTGATCAAACTATAGGTAAATACTAACTAGACAAGTATCACTTTGTACAATTAAAGGCTTGTTTGTAGCTACCTATCTTACATAGCCACCTAATAAACAACTTTATAGCGCGAAACTAAAGTTCGGCGTAAGCAACGAAAGGAGGTCATGGTCTCAGTCTTCAGCCGCGGGTCTACTTAATTTTCGTCTGTCTGTAGGTATGCCGTAACAAACAAGTTCCAAGCGCGTTGATGTCGCATAAATTATGAATTCAAAATAAACACTGCGTATAATAATAAGCTCAAAGTCACCGGTAAAAATGGAGAACAACCTGCCGATGGTGGTAGGTAGCGTACGTCCACAGTCATAGGAAGATTTTACGTCCATAATCTCACACTTCGAGAAACACAGGATCATCCTTTCCATAAGGTAGGTAGGTACGGTCGGCCAAGAAAATGGTCTATCAGTTTCGATGACACTTCCTGTGTCACTAAAACGTCAATAAGGTAGAGTTGGTATACTGTGACAAGTGAACAATGAACCTTAATATCTAATGACATTCATATGAGTTTCAACCTTAAGCTGGTAGAGCAGATTCTTGGCCGACTGTACATACAGACATCGAATTCTGTGCTGAGACTGAGGTTACAATGCGTTTTGACAGTTCTGAGACTAAGATTACGACTCGAATACTTCTAACGACTCTCTGAATAACAGCCTTAGACAGATAAGATATTGAAATGCATGTGGTCAGGCCTTTAGAACTTAACAGCTGGCACTTACTTAATAAACAGATTCTGACAGTGCCTTTAACTCAATATGATAGATGATGTGTTAGCGATCTATGTCACCTCTGTTAGAGGGTTCACACACTTTATGTTAAGTAGGTACCGACGATTTTCACGACGTTTTCTTTCATTGTAAAATTGCAAGAACAAGTAAGCGACAATAACGCCGCAGCGCTTTGACATTGTAGTAATTGTAATTGTGGCAAGTAATTGTTTTTTTTACGTCCTCACTACCCTATGGCAAACATAATAAGAAGTACTTACTTTTTTTTTTTAATCACTATGAACAAGAGTTTGACCACCATCCTGCCTGATGTTAAGCAGCGATGTGGTCTACGATGGAGCACACTTACTTAGACAGATATCAACTAATAGTTAGTAATAATTATTTTAATTTTATATAAGCTCATGAATACCTAGAATTTGGTAGGTACTATTCAAATTGTCGACTTCTATACCTACCTACTAACCTATTTTAAAGAAAACCTACCTACCTATTTAAAAAAACTATCTACCAACCAATTTTCAATTTCGAGGGTAGACCGGTAGTGCAAACCTAGGTCAACTAGACTGTCTACCCAATGAAACATAGTTCAATCAATGACAATACCCATTATTATTAAAATAAACAAAATTAAACTTACAGTGTGTGCTTAAAAAGTTGTTGTCGGGTGCGATGAATGAAGCACGATGCTCGTGCGCAAAGTCCGCGAACAGATTGCGCCTGCGCAGACACTGCCAAGCTATTTAAGCCACTGCACACTTCAAGAAGGGCATTTTGTTAGTCAAATGTTAATATTTACTTGTGTGCTTTGTCTGTGTGATATTATTTATTCGTTTTTGGATGTGGGTTACATACATCGTTTACCTGCATAGGTGGATTTTTTGTATTAATTATGTAAGTAAGTACCTATCTACTTAGCAATGGAGAAACTGGTTAATACCTACTAGTTATGTATTGTAAATCTAGTTTTCCTCCCATTTTTTTATCAGCCTTTGTCGTGTAGGTAATTAAGGTAGACTAATTACCTCGGTATTTACCATTTGCTACCTGCTAGTTGTTCGGCATATGGCTTAATGGCAAGACGAAATCCCTAGGGCTAATCTGCGGGTAGAGATGCATGTACATGACTTAACCTACCTAGGTAGGTACCTAACTATAGCGTTATACCGACCCTACGTCTTCTCTTTGCGCCAGGTGACGGAGAAGTTTTTGGCTAAAAACCAAAAGGTTTTCTGCGCTTTCATGGACATAGAGAAGGCTTATGATCGGGTACCCAGGAATGAGTTGTGGACCTTGCTGCTGTCCCGGTTCAGGTTGGACAGGACCTTGGTACGGGCTTTGAAATCACTTTATGATGATTCCAGTGCCTGTGTCAGGGTAAACGGGACCTACTCAGACTGGTTTGGCATCCATAGAGGTGTCAGACAGGGATGCGTAGCGTCTCCGTGGCTGTTCAATCTGTTCATGGACAGTTGTTTGGAAGATCTGAAAAGTCGTGATTGGGGTCTAGATATGGGTGGTTTAATCATCAAAATGCCTTTTATATGCTGACGATCAAGTTCTTCTTGCACCGTCGGCGTATGAATTGCAGCAGATGATTAATTGTATGAATGAGTCATTGAAAAGGAAAGGAATGAAAGTGAATGCTAGTAAGACCAAAGTAATGGTAGTCGAAAATAATGAAAGGACAGTTTGTGAGTGCATGATTGACGGTGAGAAAGTTGAACAAGTGGATGAGTTTGTATATTTGGGATCTCTATTTACAAGTGATGGAAAGTTTGACAAAGATATTGAAAGAAGAGTGAGTGCGGGTAATAAGGTTAACGGTGCCCTTCGCAGTGTTATGGAGAGCCAATTCATGTCGAAAAAGGCAAGATTGGCTGTCCATGACGCTGTACTGGCACCTACCTTAATGTACGGGAGTGAAAGTTGGGTATGGCAGAAGAAGCATAAAAGTAAAGTCAATGCCGTAGAAATGCGGTCATTGCGGAGCATGAAAGGTGTGACATTGAATGACAGGATAAGGAATAGTGTGATAAGGGAAAGTTGCGGTTTGAAGGAAGACGTAGTGACCAAGATTGAAAAGGGCATGCTTCGGTGGTTTGGGCATATGGAGAGAATGGATGAAAGTCGATTGACGAAAGAGATTTATATGGGTGATGTAATGGGCCGGTGAGTAGAGGTCGCCCCAGAAGGACATATACAGACCAGATTGGTGATGTCCTGGCCGAAGGTGGCGTGAAAAGTACT
>SJJU01002177.1:0-10275 GCA_012932125.1 Conopomorpha cramerella | reverse complement strand
CAAATAAAACTGATGAGATCACTAAAATTATAATGCTTCAGATCAGATATCGGAATCCTATTTCTAGAAGTTGCTCGAATGTACAATAATTAGTACCTACTAATGTCAGATTGAAAATATACTACAAGAATGTAGTTAAACTAATTAATTTCTTGAAGTGTGTTATTCAGTATTTATAGTTATCTTTTTAATTTCCAGTTATTTCCAAACATCTTATGCATGTTATAAGATTCATGTAAGTATGTACCTTGTTGATTCTATTACAGAGTAAAACTTTTTTTACATTATTGTATATTACTAGGAATGCCTCATAGCCCCGTATTCTTAAAGCACAGGAGGCCTACCATCACCGACCTAAGCGATTCATTTGACGACCTAAACTGAACTGAATCGCAATTTTCGTACCATCACGTGCTTATAGCGGCTCAATATACGCTCAACTTTTCCTAGCGATTCAGTTTCAAACGCGGTTCAGTGAGCGTTACATTCGTTCTTTTTCGTACCATGACGTGCCACTTGAACCTAAACTGAATCGCTTATGTGTCAAATATTGCGATTCAAATAAAGTTACTCTGCGACGCACGAAACTGAATCGCTTTTGTGTTAGTGGTCAAGTTTTTGAGTTTAAATTGTTGGAAAATGTAAGTATTTAATAAAATGTCACGTTATTATTATCCGCTTATCTATTTTTATGATTTACTCAACTTAAAATGCTGTGTGAATAAATTTCTATCTACTTGAGGCCGGTACCTAACTCTGGGTTATAAACAAACTATTTTTCCTATATATGCATCGAGCTGGAAATTTTCGACAATTAAACAGTATCTTTGCATAGACCGCACCAGCGGCAGCTTGCACTGAGTGAACAGGATCAATCCCTTTCATGTAGAGGACTTGGAATGTATCTGTTGCTACAGGCTGTTTTATTGACTCACTTAGGCAAAACTTGGCACAAAAGGCACTTGCTAAAGCAAGTACCCACGGTTCACCAAGCGTATTTGACCCAAACGTGACAGGGGGTGAGCCCATCGCCGTTATAGGGTTCACACACCTTGTGGTGTGCGGGTTCATCACGATGTTGTCCTTCACCGTACGAGCGTTGCGTTGCGTACATAGGCTCTGAAAAAGAGTCCCATTGGTACACGTCCAGTAGCCGGACTCGAACCCGGGATCTCCCGGTTACAAGTCAAGTGTCCGACCCACTGGACCACAGACGCTAAAGTACTAACTTATAAAGAACTATAATTAGAAAATAGCCTATAGGCTATATTTACAAAACTATACTTAAAGCCAATCTTGTATTTAGTAAGTCTTATATGTATTTATTTTGAACCAAGTTTTTTTTTGTCCACAGGTGTTACATTGTGCTCCAGAAGTGACTGCATCTATTGTTAATTCTTCTTTAGTTTTACACAACATTTGCAACAGGGGAAACTTGCTGTTATAGAAACAACCACAGTGTGGGAGATGACAAACACTGGATTTATGTGTTGGTAGCAGCAACAAAGATCTAGAACTAAGTACCTATGGCTTGGTTTGGCAAAACAAAGGAGTCTCAATGAGCATTTAGGAGATGCAGGCAACCTGAAATTATGATTATTTTTTATAATTAGATTGTTTTTTTAAATTTGTTTCATAACATTTTATTATTTTATACGATTTTATTTTATGTAGGTACTTGAATTGACTATTTTTTCATAATAATTGTAATTTAACATTGCACTTTAGTCATTTTATTCGTCGAATATACAATAAATAAATATTTATTTCAACTGGACAGACAACATTTCTTTTACAAAAACTGAACTCCTGCTTCAGTTCCTCAAGAGACTTTTATTGCCTTCGTCTCAGAAATCCCAGCCCATAGTCAACCTGCTCAAATTTCAAGTCAACAACATATTATTTCAGTTTTGATTTGTAATCAATCCAAGGTTACTTGTGTAAATAATAAGAAAATATGGGATAGTGAAAAGTAAATTATATTTAATAATATAATTAGGGAGGTACTTGATTATGAAGTAGGATGCTCAACTTTATTTAACAACAACTCGCAATAGATCTATGTTGACGAAGAACTTCCCAAAGTGCTTCTAGTGAAGTTTCAGTGCCCATAGCTCACTCTACGCTGGCGCGTCTTTCTGTTTTGAATGAACAAAGCACTTGAAACATGGAATGCTGAGTGTTATTCGATACTTATTCGAATCTTACAGGATTCAGACAACAACACATTGCACAATAATCATGACATGAATTCCCATACTACACAACACTTATATCCTTACGCCATATTAATAAGAAATGATAACTTCTATTTATATCATTCGAAATTCATCAAAAATACGTTTACAAACTTTTCAAAAAGACCGCTGAACAAACAAAACAAATGATACACTGTGCAACTTCAAGAAGACTGCGTTCAAGTATTTAAAAAAAATGTTTATTTATGTTTCTAAAAGTAAAGTAAAACATCGAAAATATTATTAGAATTATGTAAAAGTATTGATAATAAGCATAAAAGAAACAAAAAATTCAACATAAAACGTATTAATATGCTATAATTTCATAAATTATAAAACCGGTAAACTCCGAAAACTTGATGTATTTAATTCTGAACGCAGAGTAGATCTTTGTTCGATACGAGGCGAGCGGAACAGAGACAAAAACCATTCGTTCTTTTTTTTTTTCTACGCTCAAACGCTATTCAGTGAAAACGACGTGATGGTACGAAAAAATGCAATTCAGTTTAGGAACCTATATTGAACTGACTGGGATTTGAATCGTTTTGTAAAAGGTGATGGTAGGCCTCCTGATCTTCGCTCAAATAACGTTATGCTCGCCCTAGTTAGGTAACCGTGTTTAAGAGATTTACGATGCTCAGGCAACACTTGAGTATTGGTTAATGTTTCAGAATACGTTCTTCAGTAAGCTGTATAGATTTAATTAGGGCTGTTCCCGAAAACTTATGACGGTTAAAGCTTTATGATATACAGTAGATATGTTTGTGCTTATACGACAATCGACCCAAACTCAAAGCCCTAATTGAAAAGTGGCAAAATATAAATAAAATAAATATATCTTGGCCTACAACAGCTTGTGTAAAAAACTAACAGATACAGTGAAATATTTAATCACACATATTGTGCTAGTCTGTGCTTTATCATTTATATAAATCACATAGACTTTATTTTCTAGCACTTCTAAATCCCTGTATAGTGAGTGTATATGTACAAGTTTGCAGAAGTATATTAAATACTGATATCGGTCCGGAGCAAAAAATCGCTCCCAAATCTGGTTGACAGGTCGTCAGTAGAACAATGAACGGTTTGGTTATCATCTGAACAGCAGGACCTGAAAAAGATGTTCCCGAATTATGATAATTTGAAAGTACAGGAGAATGCAGAGAAGAAGACAAAAATATATCAGATATTAATTTGCTCCACAACATTAAGAAATCATGAAATTCATATACAGAAACAAAAATAAAGTGTAATAAGCAAAGAGTGGAAGAAATCTATGTGCTCACATCAGTAGGCACATGCTTATTGAAAACAATTTTTTTGGTCGGAGTATTTTACCATCTCAATGTTCTCACACACACTTTTAGTCTTCCATTGTGAAAGTAAGAAGATGTGTAGTATAAGTAATGTATGTTCTGCAATAATATGCTTTATTGCAAGATAAGAGCGATCTTACAAATATAAAATGAAATCTAAGGCTTACCACCGAGGACGTTGAGCCTGGCCACTCGGATCTTGGTGCGTATCAGCCGCTTCACAATGCTCCGACCAGTGAACAGCGATATGAATAAACACAAGCCAATGCAGCCCCACGATTCTTGAAGAATCTGAAATAATTGAGAAAGACTGACGCGATATGAAACCCCATACTTGTAAACGTATTACTATTGTTAATACTCTGAGAGCAAAGTGACCACAGGCGCTCTTATGAAAATTTCATCCCACCAGCATTTATATATAACGTAAGCTACTAATTTATTTCGTAAAACTATCGCATGTACGTGGATAGAAGAAAACATCGTACCAGAAGAGGATTGATTACGATTCTTTCAGTAGTGAATGCGCAGATGGAACAGGTTACTCCAAGTTCTGCAATTGTCTAGAAACAGAAGAAAATGTGTCAAATACGTAAATTCGTAGTATTCTACATCATGATTTATAAAAAAATTATAATCTCACTCTGTAGTAAAATAATTTCTTGAAATGTCCACTGCAGATCAAAACAGTTTCATACAGATTTGGAAGATTCTTTAGAGTATTAAATTTTTCAGTATCAATATCTCCATTAGTCATTCTGGCTTCCTTAATCAGTGTATCTAAGCGATTATCAATTTCCTTCACAATAGTATCTATCAAAGACAAGAAGCAAACGGCGAGGAGGCAAAATAGGAGATTGCCCACTGTTGTTAGTAACCCTATGATGGACAATGTACGATCTTCAAAATAACGATTGTAACCCATAATATTGTAAACTATATATATTAATATAAATACGATCGTGGATATTATATTCAATGTGGAACATGACCTAACGTGTAAGATAGCACTTGTTTCCCGCAAAAGTGACAGCAAAAATACGAAAGTACGGCTCTGGTAAATGGAGTGAAGAAATACGCTCAACTCTTTAACATATATTATCAGTATGATGATACTGAAATGCTTTATCAACGCGGCCCAGGTTAGAAACCCTCGCACCGCACACCACAAACTAATCCACATAACGCGTTGGTAAAAACTCATTGTTGACAAATTAAAATAGTTGAAGGTTATGTTTTCAATCCGCGAAGATATCTCGATTATCCTTATTATCGTTTTTGGGCGTAGGTGCAATTGGAACCTCGACATTTTTTTAATCTCGGTGTCTTTCAGAATTTATGATTGAATTTTCCGGTCAGCTCAGCTCACTTTCAGCTCACTTTCGACTGTTCTTTCAACAATGAAATTTGTCTGTATGTATGTGGCAATGTTTGTTCGTCCTGAGTTAAAATAGGTTTTAATTCAATAATCACTGTATCTCAAAGATTTGGGGCTTGGCATGTACATTGCTTCACACCTGCTTGCTTGCTTGGAAGCTTTGCGACAGGCCTGCCTTACTGACTCCTTCAGAGTTGGCAAGGTGGCGTTGGTCTTGAGGGAGAGCGCAACAGTCGTGCAGATCCTCAAGGCAAGTCCGGTGGTTATCCTTCCCGTGGTTGCTGCCCTGTTATTGATCTAGTTCCCTCAGAAATAGATGTAACTAAAACCTCCGGGCGTCAACGCAGGGATACCCGAGGTCATGTCCCTGCGTGTTCATCATCAAACAAGGCTGATGGTGGATAGCGATGACCTCCTGCGTGTTTGTGCCGTGCGCGGTGACCCGTAACGGAGGACGAAGGAGACCTGGTGGTTGAGTCCGAAAGGGATTGAGGTCTCTGGAAGACAACACGCCACTTTGGCCCGGAGTTCTCCTAAAACGGGAGGTCGTAGTTAGCCGGCTACGATCAATCGGCTGTGGCGTCCGGTCAGACGGCCGTCTCGGCGAGTGCCCGGGGGCGATGGTGTTCGCAGATGCAGGTGCGCGCTCGTTGTAACCCCTATGGGGGGGGTGCAGCCAGCTCGTGCCGAATTTCTCGCGTGCAACGCGTCCCGGGGTGCTATACCGACCTGGTAGCCTCGTTGCTATATAAAGCTTCCCCAACGTTGTGGACTCCGAGGAGGGTGAGGAACCAGGAAGGCGAATATATACATATACATCACATGGATCTTTCAGCAGACCTAAAAACTAACCCAAACGATATGACTTCGCTGTCAGAAGCCCTGGATGAAATCCAGGGAGGTGAGAGCGAAATCACCACTTCGGATTCGAGGAAGGCAGCAAATGCCTCCCCTACGACCGAAAACACCCCGTCCCTAGTAGAGGCAGGCCGAGGCGCGAATGTTGACCGTGAGGTTAACATGACGCCCTCAACGTCTGCCCCCTCTAGGGATGCTCCTAGGAGACTGTCGGGCGCTGCTAGGAGAAGATTCCGGAAGCTTATGGCCGCAAATGTGGAGTATGAGGATGCCCGCAAATTGTGCCAAAAGCCATGGGATCAACTTCCGAAGGAAACTCTCCCCACAGTACCGAAGGCGATCAAACGCATTCGGTCTGAGGAGGAGTCCCCGAAGGCACGCCCGGCAAAGTCAGCAAAACCTAACCCGATAGCTGGAACCTCAAAACCAAGCTTCGGGCAGGTGGCTGGCTCCTCACGAGTGGGAATCAAAAATAAGGTTCCCATGACTGAGGAGCAAATGCTCAGGGTCCGCAAGGCCCTGCTCGGCTCCATAAGGGCTTTGGACGCACGACAGGGGGCGGGCCCTGGTTTCCTGGGTTTCTCGCACAAGATCGGGTGGATTCTGGTGACATGCGCAAATGCCGCCAGCGAAGCCTGGCTTGTGGAGAAGCTCAGGAGTTTACAGCCGTGGGAAGGGGCCGAACTCTCACATATACCTGAGAGTGAACTCCCCAAACCGACGGTTGTCACCGTATTTCTGCCGAGCATTGAAGCTGATACAGTGGAGGAAGCCCTTTCTCTGCTGTTGAGGCAAAATGTTGGGCTAGATACCCAGCAGTGGAGGATTCTGCACGTTAAGGACGACGTGGAGAAGGGGTTCATTGCCACCTTCGCCATAGACGACACTTCGGCAGAAACCATCCGCAAGGCCGAGGGGCGTGTCCTCTTTGGTTTTAGAACTGTACAGTTCAGAATCAGGGGGGACACGCAACCGGCGGCCTTGGCGCATCCTGCAGCAGAGCACGGTCAGCCTGCTCCGACTCCGGGCGGCAGCAGCGTGCGTGCTCCTGCGAGGGGTGCGCCTGCCGGGACCAGCAGGGGAGGTGCGGCGCGAGGCGCTCCCGCCAACCGTAGGGGACATGCTTGCCCCCTGCGGGGAAGCGGGGCGCCAACGCCCGCACAACCGCGGCGCTGGTAATGGCGTCCCACGGAGGTGTGGCGAGGGTCCTCCAGATAAATCTCCACCACGCAGTGGCCGCTTCTGCGGTGGTGGAGCGCTGCATGAAGGAGGACAATCTCGACCTCGCCCTAATCCAGGAACCGTGGGTCAACAATAAAGCCATTCGAGGACTAAGCTCTGCGGGTAAGTTGATATCGGGTAAGGGCAATAGACCTCGAGCCTGTATCGTGGTAAACAAAAAACTCAATGTCTTGCATGTTACAGAGCTTTGTACAAACGACCTGGTAGCAGCATTTATTGAACTAAAGGGGGAGGTGAGCAAGAAAATCCTCGTGTGTTCTGCTTATCTCCCCGGTCAAGACGCGGACCCAACAAAGGAGCTAAAGAAAGTGGTGGAGTACGCCTCCAAACACAGGACAGATCTTCTAGTGGGCTGCGACGCAAACGCACATCACACCTGTTGGGGCAGTTCGAACATCAACAAAAGGGGTGAGTTACTTTATGACTTCTTAATCTCAAATAACCTATTAACCTTGAACAGAGGTTGCATACCAACCTTTGTAACAAGAGCTAGGCAGGAAGTCTTAGACATCTCCTTCGCGACACATAACTTAGCGAGAAGAATAATTAACTGGCATGTTAGTGAGGAGACATCTATGTCAGACCACAGACACATTAGGCTAGATATAAACACCCGGGTGGGAAACGCTGAAACCGGGAACAGGTTTAGGAACCTAAGGAAAACGGACTGGACACGCTATAAAGAGAAGCTGAGTCTGAACCTAGGTTCAATACCAAAGACTATTAAGTCACCAGAAGAGCTCAACCATGCAGTGGCTGTAGGAGAAGGAATAGACAAAGCCTTTCAAGACAGCTGTCCACAAAGCGTTGAAATATCGGCGGCATCTCCTCCTTGGTGGAATGCCAAACTTGAAAAGCTAAGGAAAAAAAGCCGCCACCTCTTCAACAGGGCAAAAGCCACCCACAATTGGGAGGAATATACTAAAGCCCTAACTACATATAACAAAGAGATCAGGAAGGCCAAAAGGAGTTCGTGGAAAAAGTTCTGCGAGGACATAAAAGACACTCCTCAATGCGCGCGAATTCATAAACTTTTGGCAAAAGGCAAAACTGAACAGATAGGCTTACTCAAAAAGCCAGATGGATCTTTCACAAAAAATGAGAAAGAAACATTGGAACTGCTGGCGGCAACCCATTTTCCCGGGTCCTGCGCCGTAGCAGATCGAAGTGCCACTTATAGTCAACCTCAAAATGAGGACTGGAGTAGGGCGGCAAAGATCATCAGACCCAATCAGGTAAGATGGGCGGTCAGCACTTTCAAACCAAACAAAGCCGGTGGAGAAGACGAAATAAGGCCACTGCTTTTACAGCAAGGAATAGACGTCCTGCTACCGTTTCTGGTTAAAATCCTAAGGACCAGTTACGCCTGGGGGTATATACCAGAACAATGGACACAAGTAAAGGTAATATTTATACCTAAGGCAGGAAAGAAGGACTACTCTCTACCAAAGTCCTTCAGACCCATAAGCCTAACTTCATTCATTCTTAAGACTCTGGAGAAGATCTTAGATAAGTACATCAGGAGCGAAACACTGACAAAGCTCCCGATACATGAAACTCAACATGCCTACAGATGCGGAAAATCAACGGAAACTGCTCTGGTCACCTTAGTAGATAAGGTAGAAAAGGCTTTTGAGGACAAGGAAATTGCACTTTGTGCATTTCTAGACATCGAAGGTGCCTTTGATAACACACCGACTGCAACACTGATGAGAGGACTGGAGCGGAAGGGGGTGGACCGGAACACCATAAGATGGGCAAAGGACATGCTGTCTAACAGAACGGTGAGGTTGTCGCTAAACAGCACAACAACAACTGCAGCAACGGTGAAAGGTTGTCCGCAGGGAGGAGTCTTATCTCCTCTGCTGTGGACTTTAGCTGTAGACGAGCTGTTGCAAAAGATGGCAGAGCTCCACATCGACACACAAGGCTACGCAGACGACCTAGTAATAACGGTGAGAGGCTTCTGCCAAAGCACAATATCAAGCCTCTTGCAGCAAGCTCTAAACATCGTTACTGACTGGTGCACGGTAAATGAGCTCACGGTAAATGCGGACAAAACCGTTATAGTACCATTCACAAGGAAACGAAAGCTAAACAATCTAACAATGCCTAATATACACGGCAAAAAGATTGCATTCTCCACTGAGGTAAAATACCTAGGTGTAACTCTAGATCAAAGACTCACGTGGAATACACACATAAATAACATCCTGGTAAAAGCCAAGATGGCCTTAGGGGTGAGCTGTCGACTGTCAGGGAAGCGATGGGGACCAAAACCCAAGATAGCCATCTGGATGTACAAGGCTATCGTGAGACCAATAGTCACATACGCCGCAATAGTCTGGTATAAGAAAACAGAGCAAACCTCAACAATCGACAAACTACGCAGCATTCAAAGAACTGCCTGTCTCATGGCAACAGGGGGCATGTCCACGACCCCGGGGCCCGCGCTGGACGCACTACTTGGCCTGCCTCCACTGCACACACACGTGCGCAGTGAGGCGAAGGCTAGCGTCTACAGACTCGCCACCGGGGCCAATATGAAATGGCAGTCACAGACACTGAGGGCCATTCAGGACTCTGATGAAAACGCCAATCATGAACATGATCTCTGATGCCATGAACCCCGTCTATAATTTCAGGAGATTTTTCACAGTGGAGATACCGACCAGGGACCAATGGTTAAACAAAAGCCTAGACTGGAAGCGGGACTCGCTACTATGGTACACGGATGGATCAAAATCCGGCAATAGGGTAGGGTGCGGAATTTACGGAGAGCGTCCCAAGTGTACAACAAGCATCAACATGGGTGCCTACGCCTCCATTTTTCAGGCAGAGGTATACGCCATTGTCAAATGTGCGGAATTAAACCTACAACTCCAACTGAACAACAACATTATATATATTCACACAGACAGTCAGGCTGCTATCAAGGCGCTGGACTCTAGTACGATTTGCTCCAGACTGGTCGAAAACTGTGTTAATGTACTAAACCAACTAGGAAATTCTAACACTGTCGTAATCAGATGGGTTCCTGGTCATGCCGGCATCGATGGCAATGAAATGGCCGCCGAGCTGGCTAGGGTGGGAGCAGAAGGGACGCATTATGGGCCTGAACCATTCTGTGGCATTCCAAAACGCCTCGCCAACAGACACATAAAGGAACAATGCAGAGAAGAATCTATCTCGCAGTGGAAACAATCGCCAGGGAGGCAACACTCCAAAGCTCTCATAAAAGCCT